>JAOQGN010307170.1:0-15116 GCA_027564295.1 Himantozoum antarcticum
GCCCGGATAGCTCAGTCGGTAGAGCATCAGACTTTTAATCTGAGGGTCCAGGGTTCGAGTCCCTGTTCGGGCGAAGCCTCAGTTTTTGTTTCGATGATTTATGGACGAATTTCGGTAGTATACTTAGCAGTATTCCTGGTTCGGTGACAGCATAAGTCTTTGTAACAATTTGTATGTTAGTTTTGACCAGGTACGTCTACGTTATTCCAACCATTATTTCCAAGATATTCCAACCAGCTATCACCTACCCCAAACCTCTAGCTACCACAGATTACATAAAAATCTTCGCTTTTTCAATCATATATCCAATGAGCAGAATGTAAGAAATATGTCGGATAAAAAAATCAAAATAAGAAGAATGATCGCAATAGTAAAAGAAAGAGTATTTGCCTGTTTCGAAGGCACAATTGCATTTTGACAGCTGTTCGGCCATATGCCTCTGCTCTATCACTCTATGGTAGCAGAAGAATAAAATTGTGCTAATAGTAATACAACTATTTTGCAGATTGAGAAAGAGGTTTTGCTAAATGAGGCTCAGGTGACAGCCGAGGCAGAGCAGTGTAACCTCAAAGACGACTTTGAGCAGCAAATGTTAGATCTGCAGGCTACATTTGAAGAGCGGCTACGCAATGAGCTCGGGGAGCTTCGGGACCGTCTACAGATTGAGCATGCAGCAGCATTAGATCAGCTGCAGCAGGTACTGGAGGCCGAGAGACAGCAGTCACTTAGTGAGGTCGCACATCGGCACAATGAAGAGGTCTCTGCTCTAACAGAACAGGTCGCTGTTCTAACAGAACAAGTAAGCATTTCCTATATCTATTATACTATAAATATAGTCATTTTCAATTTGTTTTTATCATATTTTATTATTATTGTAATCATTTGCTATTATCTATCTATATCAATACAAATTGAATTTATAAAACAGAAACATATGCAGAGTTTACTTTAAATGTATTACTATTACCTGATGTTTGAATCTGGTTCGTAATGGCACTTTCGTAAAGGAGCGTACGTACTTGAAATTCCAAATACCAAAGCACAACCCAAACACTCATTCATGAAACGGCAGTTACTCCGTACACCAGCTAGTTTCTATTCATCTCAAAACATGATATCCCCTACTACGTTGGAGTTTCCCTGAATCCATTTTTTACCTGTCATTATTTTCACTTAATGCCAAAGCGCTAATTTTGCTCGCATTGTGAAGCGCAGAGCATTGCTTGTACTCAAATGCTTTGTTGTTAATGCTAGCTGGGGTAGCGATAGATTTCTTGCTCTTAATGTCTTTAGTATGATTGCCATGTTTCGAACCAGACTTGAGCAATCCAACGATTAAACCCTTTAATACTGAGTAAGATGAAAAGGCTTACTTGGAAAGAACTTGATTTCAATAGTCTCGGTAGGAGTATTTGGTGGAAGTGTCATATCTGCCTATCTGTTTTTTTTTAGTATTCTTCGACCCCCAATCCGAGACCACAAACTCCACATCCCATATCTTTCAGTGTTTGGGGATTGGGGGTCTGAAAATACCAAAGACCTTTTATATACTTACGTATAATAATAATCTCGAGGCTCAGTCGTATCGAGTCAACATGTACAATACTTATCTTTTAGTAGCTTTAATTTTTTAAATTATGTGCTTTTTATTTCTTTTTACTTTATTAGTGTCTAGCTTGCTTAATATTGCTATTAATGACTTACATTATATCAATAATAGTAGTGAAGGCTTTATTTCAATGGACAGGCTCAGTTGTAAACAATATGTACGTTATTGTCAATTATTTTTAGTGTGTAATTTGTCCATGTACTAAGAATTTTTAGTGACTATGTTGTATCATATGAAAGTAATTATTTTTTAGTGAATTGGTATTGCTTTTTATTTGATGTTCAACGCTTAAGTAAACTATTATTATTTTTATTATTATTGTTATTATTATTATTATTACACAAAATATTCCTACCGAGACTATTGAAATCAACTTCTTTCCAAGTATTGGTGTAAGGCAGCTATTACAAGTTTCTGTAGAATGAGTTGCCTTATAGGAATAGTCCAGTGTTTGAACTGTGTATTGGATGTACATTCTCTACGACTGAAAGCTTAACACCTCTAGAATTATGTTGTGTATGGCTGTAGTGACACTGTTTGCCTGATTGCTGTATTCAGGTGAAATCAATGCAAGTTGAACAGACTAATAAGCTCGAGCAGGTGGATCATGAGTACAAAATTGCCCGAGACTCTATGCAAACTGAGAAACAGCAGGTAATACTTAGATCAGTGGTGTTGGCCTCCCAACATGCTTCTGGAAATGCTTTCATTAAATACATTAGTGAAGGTTCTATTTGTTTAGAACACCCAAAGTCTAACACAAAGCTGCTCTGATGCTTTTCTGTTGACAAAGTGCTATCCGATGAAATAAATGCTCAAACGACTGGCCTATATTCTAAATGTTAATGGATTGTGACAAAACTCATTTTACTTGATGCATTATTTTCATTCTGTTGGATGATGGTACCGTATATGAAATGTTTGTTTTTCTTGTGAATTTACCAATTTCTTTCCATTGCTATTTTAGACTGATAAAGACTTTGCGCAACTTAAGATAGAATACAAAGATCTTCAAGAAAGTGAGTTAATAATTCCAATGTAATTACTTTCAACTATGAATAATTTTCAATTTTAAATAACACTGCTGCCATTCATAAATTGGGATCTGAACTGTCATTAATTTCATAAATTATGTTTCCGTACAATGATGGTCAGCAATGATTTGTTTAGCAGTCTGCCAATGGAAGAATGACAAAGCCAAAGTACCAGATAAGGTACGGAAGTTCCATATACCATGTGACCGGATCATAATGTGGAAGGTTTCCATAACCTATGCAGAGTGAGAGGACAACAACTCCTAAACATATACATAATGGAAGACAACTCCTTCAATTGCTGAATACTGTTACACAACACTATAAAGCTTCATTAAATCCTATTACCAATAATTGTAGGTGGTAATAATTTACGGTTCAAAATTTTTAATTTGCTTTTGATCATGATGCTGGCATATTGATATCTTTAACACTGGAGTTGTAATCTTGCAGTGATGAAAATTAGTAGTCATGAATTATAGCCAAGTGCCTTTAAATGAATCGTCTCAGACAAATTATCAGATTTTAAAATTGTAATGGTTTGCCCTCACTACGCCCTCACTACCTTGAGAGAGGACAAACTATTACGGAGCCCAGACAGTGGTAGAGGGCAAGAGTGAGCTGTCTGCTGGTAATTGCTGGTAACTGCGGTAATTGCTGGTAATTGCTGGTAACTGCTGCTGGTCTGCTACCAGCTGACTGCTGGTAGCTGTCTGCTAGTAATTCCGTCTCTAACCGGCTATGACCGAACCCGACTATGACCTAGCCGGACTAGGAGATAAGGGGGAAGGGAGGAGGTCTACTCACAGGTAGGACGGGGAGGGAAGGGCCGGTAATGCATTACAAGACAATACAGTATATAGAATAAAACAATAACGTATATTTGGATAAGTATAAGATAAGTGGGGGACTGGTGTCCCTTACAATGGTTTCATGAAAAGTGATGCCTGCTGAGGGTTTCAAGCCCCTTATATAGTGAATGCGGTAGGCGTGCCCTAGGACGGCTAAGCTGTCTGTCCATCCTAGCCGGCGCCACACTAAAATGGCCATAATTCTTAAACTAATAAAGGGGCATAGCTGAAACTTGGAGATAAGAGTATTAATACCATGAGGTATCTCTCCACAAAGTTTGGTGTATCTAACACGGCGGAACGTGGACATCTCCTAACTATTCATTGATTGGACAGTAACACTGCCCATTGATTGGATACAAAAGATCCGGCCATCCAGTACGTTGATAATACATAATGTACAAGGCTACTCTTAGTGTTACTGTCAGCCTCAGGTGTCTGCTATGGACCTGAGGAGGGGTGGGGTGTAATTCCACAATAATATGATTATATGAATCGAACTCATCATGAACTAAGAGTTCGCTCATTATAGAATTTTTTAAATATTAGTGGTAGTTTTTGCAGAAGTTTTCTTAGTTACTCAATGTAAAAATAATGTTCTTATTTGCAATGAGATAGCCCTAATAATAACACAGATTTGTTATTATTATTAGTTATTATTTGGTCTATATATACAATGCTATGTTTTTTTATGAATATATTAACATTTCGTATAATGATCTGTAGCTATTGATCGTGGAGATGCCGCTTCACTATTCTCTCTACGGCAGCATCTAGAAGCAGTGCACACGGAAGAGAAGGACAGATTATGGCAGCAGCATGATGATGATGTGACACGTATTGTACAGCAACATGAGCAGAAGATTGCACAGCTGCAAGCCGCATCTGATGCCCAGCTCACCGAGTTAGTAATTCTCTGTTATTTATCGCAATGCAATACTACGCAGTGATCACAGTTGTAAAAGTATAGTTACACGATTAAAGTAATGATTAATTCCACAACTAACGCCACCAAATATCTGTTTATTTTAATAAATAGTTATATATATATATACTGGGATATATTTTTTTGACGAAGTGTTAATTGATTATGAAATGATTAAGATGTTTCAATTTTTACAACACTACTGGAATTGGTGTATTTGCGTTGTTTAATTATATAACGCCGATATATCTGTGCTGTCAGCTTGGATATTACCTGTGGTAGAGCTCTCTCAGCTCTCAGCGATATCCAAGCTGAGAGAGCTGGGTAATATCCAAGCTCTCTCAGCGTGGATATCGCCTGCGATAGAGCGCTGTCAGCTCAGATACTACCTGCGATAGAATATATATACCTGTGCTGTCAGCTTGGATATTACCTGCCATTAGAGCTCTCTCGGCTTGGATATTACCTGCCATTGGAGCTCTCTCAGCTTGGATATTACCCGCAATAGAGCTCTGTCAGCTTGGATAAGATTGGCATATTCACTTATCGATTCGATGTTTTATTAGTTTTGTGAACGAGCACACAGAACTACTAGACAAAGCCTTAGAGGAGAGACAAGCCGAAGTCACGGCTGTGATTGAGGATTATGAGGCTAAGATTGAGGAAAGCAAAGACAGGATAAGACAAAGCCATGATCTCCAGGTTTGTATACCTTGCATCAAAATAACAAATTATGCTGAATAATAAATTGTGTTGGATTTAGAAGAATATTCTCCAGTTCCTTACAGTAATATTATAAGATATGTATGCATAATTATACAGCATATACATTTTCACAGAGGCCAAGTGTTGAGATTGTTGAGATTGATGAAATTGGCTATTATACAATTGTTGACATCACTTCACTTGACCAAAAAGAAGACTGACCAGAGATTCTAAATTTATGGTAGATTTCTAATTATCTTGGTGAGAGTTTAAAATTTCATTTAGCAATTGAACCTCGGTTCCTTATGCCAAAGTGAGATCGCAACTAGTTGTATTACAATATTAAACTTTGTTAATAATGGTTTAAAATAAAAATGTCAAACGAGGCTCGCGTAATGTCAAATTACAGCTCAAGGAGCAGAGATCGGAGTTTGACAAGGAGATAGAAGCTGTGAAGAGAATCTCAGCTAATAGACTTGAAGCTATGGGGGCTGAGCAGCAGCGAATGAGGCAGCAGAGCAATGAACAGTTTACTGTGATGCTAAATATAGCTCAAATGGAACTGAAGGTAAGATTATCTGTAACCATGACATGATATTTACATGCAATTAGATTTGGGAGTATGTTAAATGAATGTAGGGGAGAGCGGGGCTGAATGAACAGTGGGGCAGAATGAATAATGGAATTATTGCAATTGTATTGAAGTAAATGGTATTCTTTGCTTGATGACATGACTACGTCATGACAAAGTGCTTGATGGCAATTTCAAGGATTCCAGTTTCAGGCCCTGCATGAGCAATTATGCTTTTGAAGGTTGAAGTTAAATTCCTACGAACTGTGTATGATAAGTTAGGTGCAGTGAACACAAATAATGTCCTTTACATACATTGATACACTTTTTATCAATCTCAAAATATGTTTGCATTGTTTGGGAGACATGGCCCCCACTTATATTCATGAGGAAAGATATTTCAAATATTTCAACTATTTATGATAACAATAGTAACAATAGATAACAATAGATCAAAATTCCAGCAGTTTAAGTTTAGCTCTCTCCTACAAAATATAATATCTGGACGTTGTGTTAATTTTTCTTATTTCAGTTAGACATGACGTTAGACTATATACTATATGACTATATATATACTATATGACTATATATACTATATGACTATATATACTATATGACTGTATATACTATATGACTATATATACTATATGACTATATATACTATATGACTATATACTATACTATAGACTATATGACTATAGACTATACTATATACTCATGTGAAAAATCAGTATTTTATAACTATGTTAGCTACTTGATGTGTAGCTATACGCAAATTACGTTCATTCAGTTTCGCTGTCCCCTACAAGTAGTTTTTTCATTTATTTGTCGGAGTTGGTCTAATTTCCTCTATTTTTGGAAAAGAAGGGCAACTCTATGAATATTATGCGAATCAACGGAACAGCTACTATCCAGTAACTATATTGACTACTGCCTATAATTTTTACTATATTAATATTTATCACCTGTAAATTAGATATGGATAGTGACACACTCCTGCCTATTCGATGTGTTCTGGTGCCTAGGCACCGATCCTCCACATAATTATGATTATGGACGCTTTCTTTACGCTGTACGAGAGAAACCGTTATTTTCATATTTTTTACGTAGTAAATTACTTCAACAGCTGTTCCCTTTCACCTCGGCAGGCCTAAAAGTTTGAGTTATTATACAGTCTAGGAATTTACAATAACATTTTCTCCAAAGAAGGAAATTAAGCGAAAAGTGATTGCATAAGTGTTCTTAGAATTATGGCAATTAAAATTAAAAAATCATGTCTTTGAGACCATGGGCAGTTGTAGTGACAACCAATCAGGAATCAGGATGCGGCTCAGTAGATACTGTCTGCCGTGTCCTAGTAGTAGTTGGCGACCGAGTGAGTGATTGTCTGTAGACCCGCAACAGATGTTTAGCTGACAACAATTGGCTATTGTGGTGGAATTGCCTATTCCCTCCGTCCTCTAGCCAGAACCTGAAGACAGCACCTGACAGTATCAGACAGCACTTGACTGTCATTTTGTTAATGAATATTAGCCAACTGTTGCTGTTGTTACAAACTATGTTATTTTGTGCTTACTGACAGTCTATTAACTAGAGTATTTATTGTTATCAGTGGCCAACTCTTTTCTGTCCCCCGGGACAGTTAGTTGTCCCTGGCTAGTCGTCCCTGGCCCGGGACGGACTAGCCGTCCCGAACCACGCCTACTACATTGTATATATATATAAGGGGTCAAAACCCTCAGTAGGCAAGCATTGTCTTTAGTACTGTTGTAAGGGACACTTGTCCTTTTATGATACTTGGCTACCTCAATAAACTGTTATTTTATTCTTGCATCATTGTCTCATGCTGTAATGTCTGGTCGGCCCTTCCCCCTCCCCCTCTACCTGTGAGTAGGCTTCCCTCTCTTCTGTTCCTTCTCTAGTATGACCTATGTCGGCTAGAGACAGCAGACAATAACGGCTGGCCGTTACCCCCTACCATTGCCTGGGCTCCGTAATAATCCATCCCCTCCTTCCAAGGGGGACAAATTATTACCACATTTCGTAGCGAATTATCACTTTAGTGGGACACCGTACCGTTGGAGTGACACTGTCAACGCTCAACGGCATTGCGATTGCAGCCGATACTGTGTTCACACTATGGCGATACAGATAAAAGATTTCAGCATCGTGAACCCAGCAGACAAATCGCTCAGTGTATAAACACCTTAATTTGGAATGTTTAGCCATATTGGTGTAAACTCACCTTCGGAGTTATCCACTTATGCTAACTGCAAAAGACAAGACAACTCCAAGATTATAATACTGATAAACCATAACAGTTACCATATTATTCATGTTTGTAGGAACAGCTGCTTGCCGAACACAAAGCTGTTATTGAAAAAATAGCAGAAGATATGGAGACTTTAGAGGCTGTTAATCAAGAGCAAACAGGTAGGAATGTTTAGCTGCTATCATATATGTAGGGATATCTACCTGCTGTTAGTCCAGAGCAAGCAGCTAGGTAATATTTATCTGCTTTCGGTTTATTACACTGGCACGTGACAGAAATAATGTCTCATGATATCTTTGGTCTTTGATATCTTTGGACAGGCTTATTGCTTAAAGTGATAATCCAATAGCATAGCTAGGAATTTGTGGATCAGTAGTTGCAGTATTTCAGTTCCTATAAGTTATTGTCATTATTATATTATATTATATGTTATGTTTTGTTATATTATAATTATGTTATAATTATATGACCTGAGATATGTGAAGTGTCAATATAAACTAATGCATTATTTTTTTTATTTAGATCAAATGCTGCAACTGCAGGAAAAACATGCATTGGAGCTTGACGAAGGTATGACGGTTTCTTCTATTGTCACGTTTTGTTTAGTTTTGCTTAATTCATCATTTATAAGTTAATAGTGAGATGTGAATGTGAGATGATCTATAATAAGACCAGTTAAATGTACAAAGCAATTTTTAAAAGTTAGATTTGTGAATTCAAACGCCCAATGGCTACTAACTACTGTTCATATTTTTTGTTGGTTATATTTAATGCTGTCGTTAAATCACGTTAACTGAAGACTAATTAACATCAACATTTTTAAGAATATTATTATAAGATTAGTTTTATTTTAAATTAATCTTGCATTGCAGGATTTGATTTTAATTTTTTTCACAATCAATCTCAATCACAATAGCGGCATTTAAGCGGTTGAGTCATGCCAAATCTGTCTACAACCTCTCCGTGTGTTTATCATACTGTGGTCATCACCTCTGAGAGGGGAAATATGATGCAATGTATGGACAGCTATCAGAAATCTACAAATTGTATAATTTTTTATTATAGTCATGTCGGTTTACAAAACATTGGACAAGAACCATGTTTAATGTGATCAGGAGGATTTGTACACAATGGACCCCTAATAATATACTATACTGTTGGGAGTGCAGTAGTGAACTGAGCAGCTTTCACAATAATATGCTATACTGTTGGGAGTGCAGTAGTGAACTGAGCAACTTTCACAATAATATACTATACTGTTGGGAGTGCAGTAGTGAACTGAACAGCTTTCACAGTAATGAGTCATATTAATAGCCGAGTGAAAACCTGTAAACTGTTTAGTGGTGCCAAGTCTGTGGCTGTTGGCCAACTCGGTGACTGGTGACTTTGAGGGTGATATAATAACTCCTCATTGTATATGTTCTATAGGGCCTAATTAACGGTCCATTTGTAGCAAAGAAAATTTCGGTAAAATTATTTTTCAGTTCTGTTGGCACTCCTAAGACTAAGTTCTGAATTTCCAGTTTACGAAGTCACGAACCCAAACCCCAAAACCGAAGTCTAAGTCAAGCTGGCCGAACAGAAAAGGAATTCTAGCAAATTTTCGTTTAGCTCAATGCTTCACATATTCACTGTATATATGATTGGCCCGTTCCCAGATTGATAACTATTCTAGTTCTTGCAGTTGAGTGCATTTTGAGGATCTTATTGAAAATACTCACCCAAACACAGCAGCTATTTAATTGATGTTTTCATAAACTATTGACTGTTTCAAATATTGAATCTCAGCACTAAACAAACACCGTTGGGACTTTTAACAATGATGTATGGCAATGCAATCTAATTTAAATGATAAAAAGCTCATTTTGCATTCAAATGTGTAAGATAAAGTGGCTTGGTGATTATTAGTGATTATAGTACAGGAGTCTGTTATCACAAAGGTTTGCTGGCAATTTAAAGTAGCTGGTGAAGTATGCAAACCAGCGTGGGTATTAGCTCATAATATTATAGAAATGATTACGTTGTCATTATTAGAGGCATGACATGTCACTTTTTACCCTGCCAATGCTATGTTGCAAACCTTAGTTCAAATTTTTAAAAATTAGTAACCATATATTTTTATATACACGTCTGACAAGACCAAACTTATGAAGTCAATGTACCAGATTTATAGTAGGACTTTGATTACTCAATGCTAATGTTATTATACAGTGCGACAAAAGACAGATGATCTCGATGCTGCACATACTGAAGAGTTGAAGATTTTAGCTGATGAACATGATCAGCAACTGCAACTCCTACAAGACCAGTTGAATATTCAGCTGGAGAAAATGTCTGCAGCGCTCCAGACTCTTCAAGTTGACCACAATTCGCAACTACAGAAGGAGAAGGAAAAGCATGATAAGTTATTGGAGGAGGCATTACTTGAGCAGCATCATATCCAGGAACAGGATATTGTTCGGCGTAACGAAGCTGCCAAAAATGAAAGTGAGGCTTGGGATGCCGAGAGAGCGGCCCATGAGGCAGAGGTGCAATCACTAGAACAATTGCTGACTTTAGAAAGGCAGGAGTACAACTCCAAGATGGAAGAGCACAAGAGCAAAATTAAAGAGTTGGAAAAAATGCTGGAAGATGATAGAACGCAGGCCAAGGTAAGTTGTGATCATAAATAATAATGTGGTGTAGGTAGTGAGCAGTGCGTTGTGGTTGGTGTAGGTAGTGAGCAGTGCGTTGTGGTTGGTGTAGGTAGTGAGCAGTGCGTTGTGATTGGTGTAGGTAGTGAGCAGTGCGTTGTGGTTGGCCAGTTAAAATAACTCTTATTACTGTTTGTTACTTACAGTTCTCTGTGTCCGATAGTACATCATCTGACTTTGGAGATCTGGAGTTGAAATTATATGGTCATAAACTTTTTTTTAGCATCTTGTATCGATGCTGGCGTCATTATACTGCGCTCTTGTTTCTAGAAAGATTTGTTTCATTTCTTATTTTAAATTGAACAGAACTGTTATAGTAAAAAGGGAATGGGAAAAATAGTCTAGGAAACCAGCCACTTATTTTTTTATAGATTCTTTTACTATTTGTTATCTCGTAAAGCAGCATTCCATATTGTTGGTGTATCAACAAATTCGTTATTTTACTTTTACCCAGTGCGAATTTGGTTATCCAATATTGAAATATAAAGACCAGTATTATTATAATTGGCTTTGAGAATGTTTTATTTTCATTTTTAAGCACTATTAATGTAAATCATGAATGAACAAAGCCAGTTTACATACAGCATGCACACAGCAATGACATTAACCAGGCAGGCCTATTCCACACATTTTCTATTTACTGCTATCAGATTCCAAGGACCTTGATTTGCAATATAGCATAATGAATTGAAGACTGATTTCTCTTAACATAACATAAATTTGCTCCACTTGTTAAACCTATCATTGTCATACCTGTTAGCCTGTATATATATATGGTAGTGGCGTGCTATTTGTTATTTGCTTGTTGTGAATTGTTTATGAGATTTTGTAGATGTTGTATTGTACATACTCTATGCTTATGGCATTGTATCACAGAAATACGCTATTATCACAATTCATTCATACTGCAGTGGTTGACATACGCAGTCAACGCTTTTAAATATAATTATCACAATGCGGCTTGGTCGAGTCCAGGTATCTATGAAGCTTTTACAGGCAATTTAAATCTATTTGTATATGGAACTTAAAGCTTTGCTATACGAATGTAAGTAGTGAGTTGGAGTGTATGGGCGACTAGTGCACGGGCACTCTAGTAATAGTATAGGGTTTCAAGCATTCTTAGCTATGATGCACTTGTCACCTGCTGTGATCAGCTAACTGTCTGTGGTAACAGTCTGTTACACTCTCATCGGCTTAGCACATGCTGCCGTGTGTCGGCAGCATAACTGGGATACTGTAGTGAGGAAGAGGTTTAGTGACTTACATAAACATATCTCGATTCATGCTTTGTTACCAACACTGTTATTTCGTTTGAAATATTTTGTGTATTTTTATTATTGGCTCTTGACACTATAATTGTTTCTATCTTATATTGCAGACTTTGTATTATAACTAGGCTTCTGATATATATCGGTAATTTTGGTCCATTTTACTGTTTAGAAAATTGTTAACGCTTGTGACTTCTAGAATTTAGCATATGATAACAAAATCTGCCAGCTCCGCCGCACATAATAAGCTAGTATGATCTAAGAACTGTGATTTTATTAATTATATTTACAGCCCATCCTTTGTTATTGCAAAATATAATAATTATTTCATATTTCATAATGCAGCAAAACACATTGTACGGTAGAGGCAGCAATAATGATGTACGGAAACTAAAAAGGGTTGTTCCTCACTGAAAATTAACATGGGCCATCATTGGTCAACAGTCATCAACGTTAAATGATCAACGTCATTGTTGGGTCATTATACCTGGCATCTACTGGCTGTTCCTCAAATCCGGATTATTGTTATTGCAAAGCGACAGAAATTGCGCCATGGTCCTACTTTGGTTGGAGATGGTATCTATCAGATTTAATCGGTAAAACACATTAACACTGACCAATAGCTGCATAACTAAGAGGCACTGCAGTTTATAGGTAGGCTATACTTACTGCACTGGTCAGTACGACTATTGCAACATATTGGTAGTGCAGCGGTGGTTGATTTGAAGGTCTATCGTTAGTTATTATTGTGTCTGTGCAGGAGACATCCTCCCTCTGGATTACCAATATGGCGGGCTTACAGGCGGAGCAGGAGAAGCACAATCAAGAATATAAAGACAGTCTCACAGATATGGAAGAGAAATACCAGAAACAGACCAACTCATTAAAAGAGCATCTGCAGAGGATTGTTTCTGAGAGCCAAACCAAAGATGATCAAATCTTGCAGGTTTGTAACTAGAGTGGCTGCAGTGTACTTTAAATATTTCTCGTAAATAATAAACAAGATAGCTGAAACACCCAGTATCGGTCCAAGACTGATACAAGGCTTTAGCTCTCAAACTTACTTCAAATTGTGTGGCACATTGCCATATTTGCCCAGCTGATAAGGGGATTCTTGAACTAGTAGGTGCATAACTTCTGTTCCAAATTGAGGAACTGCTGTTCAAATGGGGGAAAATTGGCTCTCGCAGTGAACTTCTATTGAAGTTAATTGTGGCAATATTTGTATTATGTGGGTCAATCAAATATTCTTGTCGAAGGCCTATCTAATACATAAGTTTGTCCTATCAGTGCCACATTCTGCTGCCTTGTTCATTGTTAGTTTATTTTTGCATTTTACTGATAGGGAGGGACCTTTTCCAAGAACCGTTGTTGTATGTTGCATGCCAGCAGCATGCCTGCATGCAGGCATTATGTTCAAAGCTTGATACATCAGAATATAGGTGTAAGACAAATAAATCTAAACAAATTATGAAAGTTAACTGTTATGAATTGTCAAATATGATGGTACTAGTGACATCACTTTGTACCCTACAGTTCACACTTGCTTAGCCTTGCTTCCAATATGAGGTATATGTACACGGGAGTATAACAGATACAATCTGTTTGGTGAAACGGGTAGCATTTCTTATCTGTGGTAATTTAAACGCACTTTGACCGCTATGATTTGAATTTGAATTTTAAAGTTTAATACCGGCAATCAACAAATAGACATTGTTGAAAGTATAATTATTATCTTGAATTTGTCAATACTCTCCTAGAGCAGCATGTGATCTGGACTTAGGTTATGGTAGGTTATGGGCAATAATTCAAGTATCCCAGAATATTTTAATGTAATGTCATCTTTTAAAAAAGTAATAATGAAGAATTTTGATATCACTATCCAAGCCATTCTTGACTTCCACAAGCTGAGAAACACTCTTCTTTGTAGGTGGTTTATCACAACACATAATTATGTACCACACATTACCAAATATCCTGGTAAACTTGGTAAACAATAAACTTTCAAATTTATCGTTTGCGATACTAAAATGTAAAATACTGGTAAATAAATGGAAACAAGTCTTGGATACACAGCTATTTGGATGGCTGATACACAGCTATTTGGATGGCTAGTTAGAAGGAGTTGTGTTCTCAGCAACAGCTATTTCTCATGCAACTTCCTTGTTTTGTTCGTTTGGCAGCTGAAGGCAGATCTAACAAAGCTGCAAGAACAAATTTCTACTTCTCCAGACTCTAAGGATTTAGTGTGCCAACTCCAAGCTGACTTGGAGCACCTCAAGCAGGAAAGGTAAACAAGACGTGTCAATATATGCTACTCCATCTTCATTAGATCATTCATGTTTCAAATAAAGGAACTATAGTAATGTTGCCACATATAATTGAAGATTTTGATACGCGGTGAACCTGTATAATTATTATACTATACATTTTAAATTGAGCGTAATTTGGTCGCACAAATTATCTTTACAATTATAGTATATATGCAAAAGGAATAAGGAACTTATGTTATTTTGGACTCATTATCTCTGTTGGTTTTGCCAATTTTAAAATTATGAAGAGGTATGACTCCCTCAATGGGAACTTTCGCTCTCTATGTGGTGACACGTAATATACATAGAGCGATACATTTTATTTTGTTTATGTTTGCTTTCTTTACTGTTCACGCTCATGAAACCCTATATTCGCAAACTGTACAATGTACTTTTATTCACTGTTGAAATAAGTGTACAATGAGGCATGCCATACTTGATTACAATATACACATTAAGTGCACACTGCTACTAAAGAATTCAAAACAATGATTAAGAGATCCCTCTACTAAGAGATCCCTATATGTCATAAGCACCCACAATAGGTTTACAATGTTTCTGTAATGCAACGGATTTAACGAAGTCTCTGAAGTGCAGCGTTCGCTAACAAACAATGTACATGTATAATGAGTTCCTTTTAGACCTCCCATCACACTAGACTACTCCTTAAAGTGTTAGCACCAGTGCTCCAAAAGCACCAGTGCTCCAAAAGCACCAGTGCTCCAAAAGCCCCAGTGCTCCAAAAGCACCAGTGCTCCAAAAGCCCCAGTGCTCCAAAAGCCCCAGTGCTCCAAAAGCACCAGTGCTCCAAAAGCACCAGTGCTCCAAAAGCACCAGTGCTCCAAAAGCACCAGTGCTCCAAAAGCACCAGTGCTC
>JAOQGN010307281.1:0-15114 GCA_027564295.1 Himantozoum antarcticum
AGACCACCATATGGTGGTAGATTTATTCTAGCAAGAACAGCAATGGCAATAATGTACCAGATATAGTCTCAAATGTGAACTATCCCTTTAACTGTGATGGTGTTATACAAGGGCGTATATTATGTGAGATTAAACCTAACATTTACAAGATTGCCCCGCGCAGAGAAACTTTTTTTGTTCGGGGGTTGGGAAAAATGCTAGGGGGTTGAAAAAATCTGTTCGGAGGTTGACTTTTGATGCTTTTTTTGGTGGTTTTGATGTGTGTTAATGAAAATTAAACTGATATTTGTTTTTCTTTTTTTTAGCCTCGGATTCTGCATCTGAACATTCGGGGATTTGATACACATCCCTGCTATCACACAATCCATCTGCAAAGTGCAATGAGGTTAAAAATGATAGTATTTTTTTGGAAATACTAGTAGTTCACTCAACTAAAATTTATTATTACAAACAAATACTTTGAATATGAAATAGAATAGACAAGTATTTATTACATGGTTCTTCATCCTCGAATTTCGCAAGAGCAAGTGGGCCACTTAAAATTGGTAAGTGGGCCAAATTCAGCACACGGGCAAGGGTTCGGGCAACCCTGCGCTATATTATATTAATATAGTGACCGATTTATAACCAATAAATGTCATAAATGCATATCTTAAAAAACCTTTGAACATTGCAGGAAAGCATCTTGTCTTTACACCTTACTCTTTACAACTAAATCCTGGCCAAAATGTTTTACCATTAATTTTAAATTTAGTTGTAACTACCATATGCATTTAATAGTATAATTTGATTTAGATTGAAACTTGGTAACGGGGACTAGACTTGTCAACTGCTGACAGTGGTGATGGACAGTGGTGAATGATAGTAGCCTACTGGTCGCACAACTTGACTATGTGTTGCGGTACCAGCGTATTTGCATTTGGTTACAGCTACGACTAATACAAAACACTGGTCAGGTTCAGCGCTGCCTAGGCACCCGGGACCAGGCGTCCAACCAAAACCTGTTTTCTTTTACAAATATTAAACACTGAGCTGAGATACTTCAACTTACTAAAAATGATGAAATCTTCAATATGAGAGCTGTAAAACTCCATGCAGAAAATATTCTATTTTTAATTTCAGCATGACACTAGCACTCGCAGTCGTCACACGGTTATCCATTTATGGTTATCCGTACACACGATTATCCATACATAGTATGCACTCAAAATCATACTGGCGGTAGCCAACATTTTTTATACGTCTGTGACAAACATAGAGGACACGGATGATGGAAAGGGCCCGATTCCTCCAGTCGCAAGAGTGTTGGGGTGTGAGAAGGGCTGTTGACCAAGTCTCCTGAAAATTGTTGCTACTTCCTTGTTACTTGTAGATTAATCAACAACCTCAATTTTGAAGGTTATAGCAACATGGTATGTCAATAGGTCGTTCAATTGCTCTGGATCAGGTCCTGAGACACGATTATTGTAAAAGCTAGGTGCATACTGTAGTCCGCCACTGCTGGTCCAACAAGTAGGCTGCTACTGCGGTGTAGGCCATTCCAGCTTTTGACAGTATGTATAAAGAAGCTGTTTCGATGTTGTATGCTGTTAGTGTGGCATTAGACACTGTTGGCTGTGTTTCCTTGAGTGTCCAAATGCGGATGAATGAGAAGAGAAAACGTGGTAGGTGTTAGTGACGACCCCATTAAAGTGTGTTGCTCCAATGAGAGATAACCTTGGGTTTTCCCTCCCATGTTCTTAGGAGTGCCCACTGTAGTTTACTGATTAGTGCAGCTTGACCATTGTTGTTCTGTCCGTGCGTTTGATGTTGTTTACAGTTTTTGTCACACTGTTTTAATATACTCGATTTGGTTTCCCCATAGGTGGTTCTGCAGTTAATACCCGAAAATTACTTCTAGGCCCTAGGACTGCCAACTACTGTCTCTATTTACCATTACCACCCCCAAGGTATGTCCAGTAAATCTGCAATGTTGGCAATCTGCCTACAATTTTTATATTATGATACTCAAATAAAACAACAAATAATCAAAATCTTACCAAATCCATGTCTTCTCATCAATATGGCAGGGTTATTTCATTGATATGTAGCTGCTACCTCCGGGGAAATATCCAAACAAGCTTCAGTCAACTCTCCTCACGCTGCCAATTAGGAAAGAAATTCAGTAATGGCTTCCAACTCTTGCCTTAGATATTTTCATCTGCTAAACTTTGTGCTCTACTATTAACAACTACTATGAACAACCGCATTCATCATACTTCAAAGACCTAGGTTTAAGATTTATTCAACAATGTATATTGGCTCTGCTTTGACCAATCACAAGACGATACACAAAATCCTAAATGTGAACAATGACACGTGGTACTATCACACGCATATGATGTGCATGTGATTGCTGACATTTATGATTTTGTATCGTCTTGTGAATAGCCAAAGCAGAACCAATAACGTCGTTCAATTAATCTTAGACCGAAGTAATTGAAGCATGATAATGCGGTTGTCCATAGTAGATGCTAATAGTAGAGCACAAACTTTAGTAGATGCAAGTATCTACGGCTATAGTTGGAAGCCATTACTAAATTTCTTTTCAAATTGGTAGCATGAGAGTTGACTGAAATTTGTTTCGAGGTTTCCCCGGAGCTAGGAGAGCTTCATATCAATGAAATAACCCTGCCATATAGATGAGAAGACATGAAATTGGTAGGGTTTTGATCATTTATTGTTTTATTTGAGTTTATCATAATATAAAAAAACTAGGCAGATTGCCAACATTGCAGCTTAACTAGACATACCTTGGGGGTGGTATTGGTAAATAGAGACGGTGGGCAGTCCGAGGGCTTGAAAGTGATTTTTGGCTATCAACTGCAGAACCACCTATGGGTTTTCTAGAGAGATAAAAGGTCAATAGTGCAGGATCCAACATTGTGCAGGCTTAATCCAGTACTGGCCTAACAAGCGGCTTGTAAGGTATGTCCTGGAGGGGTGGCCGGAACGATTGGATTATCCTTTAGATGGAAGCCAAGCATATGGAATGCCTTGCTTGCAATATAGGCTGTATTGAGTTTTCATCTGAGGTTACTTTCAAGTTTCGCACAATGATATTTGATGTTATCAACCTTTCGAATGGTGATGTCAAGGAGTGTTAGCGCATCTGTTGGTGTTAGATTTGATGCACTTTCCGATAAATTTTATGTGCGCACACTTTGTCGGGTTGGATTCCATGTCCCAGCGGAGCTCCGACTTCTCTAGGCCAAGGGTGTCAAGGTCTTTCTGTTCAATCCATATTTCTTTTGTCTATAGTATTATAGCCTATATTATGGTCTCGTCAGCGAACAGCCTCACATTTGCAATGATAGTCAATTATATATAAAGCAGAAAGAGGGCAGGGACAAATACCGAACCCTGTGACACTCCTGATGTGACTTTACATCATGATGATGAGCAAC
Source organism: Himantozoum antarcticum (assembly GCA_027564295.1). Classification (NCBI taxonomy): domain Eukaryota; kingdom Metazoa; phylum Bryozoa; class Gymnolaemata; order Cheilostomatida; family Bugulidae; genus Himantozoum; species Himantozoum antarcticum. The sequence continues at coordinate 3,447 of JAOQGN010307281.1, forward strand.
TGTCAACAAAAACTTCTTGGGATCTTTCGGTTAAAAGGTCTTAATTTGTAATTTTCCAATTTCAGCAATAACATTGACTTTCCGATTTCTGATTCAGTTTGGAGTGATTGACCATGTCATGGGCTTTGCTAAAATCAAGGATGCATGTGTCAATCTCTTTCCCTAGGGCAAGGAGGTCTGGTATCTGTGATGCGAGTTCTATCAATTGGTTTCTTCAACTTTGCAAGCCATGTTGTCTACCACTCAGTTTGTTGTTATATTCTAAGTATGACATCATTTGACTGGTCACTACTCACTATTTGTTCCAAGATCTTGCAAGTGATGCGTGTCAACTGTCCAGCGTTATAGGTCGACTGTTCGTTGGTTCATAAGTATACTCTTTAGTTATACTATAGACTGGGCACACTCTGGTCTATTTTCAGTCTTCAGGAACCACACATGCATCAGGGAATTTGTGGAGCAGGTGAGTGATCGGGGTGGCAATTGTCACAGCAGTGTCCTTCAGTAGTCAAGGACTAAGTCCATCAAGGATTGTTGTAGCCCTATATTGGATACAGGTTTTTAGCTAAAACTCCGCTCTCAGCAACTTTCTTGCAATATTCAAGCAATATTCTTGACATTACATTTGCACCTGTTCTTGTCCTTGAGGGAGTACTAAATAAGCTAATATGACAATGTATATGTATACATTGGGGCTATTATATTATAGTGTCAATTTTGTTCAAAAACCAATCATTAATTTACCAATTTAACATCCGATGGAAATCTACATAAATATGTGCAACAGTTAAATTTAATGATTTCTGATATTTTGATTTTCACACAATACTTCAACCATGCAAGAGTCAGTGCTATACAATTACAATACATAAAATTTCAGCTTTCTACAATAACATTGCAACTTACAATCACAGCCAGTTTCAATTCAGAGCCACTCTTTAACAACTAAATTGTGGGTGGACGTGGGAAAGAAAGAAATGAATGAGAAAAAAGAGAAGCCAAGACATTCCGCTATGGAGAAATACATCAACTTTTGCCATAGAAAAATTAGGCAATCTACACAGAAAAATATGTTTATACGAGTGCCAATTTCCATTTCCAATTTTTATTAATCAATGACATCCGAACTTCAATTTTACCATACAAATTTGACAAGCTGAATATTCTTTGCAACACTTTTTAGTGCTTTACTTACGAGAAAAACCACCGAACGAGCAGCCCTCTGTAAGTCCATGAGCCACCGGAAATGGAGTCAAGTGGCGAAAAAAAGTTCGTTAATTTCGACGCTTGTTTACATGGTTAGCATCGTTCGCTATTGGCCAATCACAGACGATAAATCAATGTAAACCTGTTTTCGCCAATTCGCTCCATTTCCTGGGGCTTCATGGACGTACAGATGGCTGCTCGTTTGGAGGTTTGCCTCGTAAGTAAAACACCAAGAAATGTTGCAAACAACTTTCAGTTTGGCAATCTTTTAGGAATACTGACACTTCGAAAATAACAGTTGGAAATAGTCGGTTTCAAGATTGTGGTTTGGGGTTGGATAAGCGCACCTAGTTGCCCCCATCTAGTGCCTTAAGTTCTCACTCTTTTGAAAACAGTAATTTACGAATAGACATGGATTCATTTTTTATAGTAAAGTTAAGTTGGAATGCTCATGAATAAGAAAAATCGAAATGGCATTCTTAAAAACATATTTTTCTATGTGGATTACCTAATTTCTCCACAGCAATAAATGATGTATTTCTCCACAGCAGAGTGTCTTAGCTTCACAAATCTCATTCATCTCTTTATTTTCATTCATCGCCCATAATCTAGATGTTAAGGGGGTGGGGGCTGTGTTTAAATCCACTTGAGACCTGTTTGGGATGGGTGAATGAATGTGCGAGTCTCTCTCTCATTCTATCTTCTCCTCCCCCGCCCTAAAGCCTCAAACGAGGGGATTGAAGCTGGCTGTGATCATAATAACTATAATACTTATAATTTACTAGTTTAATAATAATATTTAGTAGTGGACGAAAGTGTTTTGATAAAAGATAGTGGAAGAACGGTCGGGAGCGTGTAAATATGACTATGGTTCCACCACTAGTATGGCAGCGCAAATTAAATAAAAAGTAAATAGGCTACTAGCATAGCGGCGTGGAGCTGCAGATTTGGCAACCCTGCTCATGCCCCATAACGTAAGTATTCACACTCTTACCCCCCACACTCTTCACTAGAGTAAGAGTATGGCTATGCCCAAATTATTTGAGTGAGTTAGTAGGCCGTAGGGGTACTGACCATTGTCATATTGTCATTGCTATCTGGTTTTTGAAGAGAGCATGGTAATTTTTGGCAATGACCCAATATATTCAATCAATTTGCTTAGTGAGGGAATTCTCTGGTGAATGGCGTTGTCCTTGCTGCAAAATGTTATTGAGTTCATAGACATGGAGCTATGTCATCTATATATTATAAAGTGCACCAGAGCAGTGATTTTTATGTCTGTGTCATTTATAATGATCTTAGACCAATTACAAATCATGTATCATAATTATGTGTGAGGGCGTGGTTACAAGGAGTAAACGGAAGTATATGCCCTTAAATCTAAACAAGCCCAATATCAAACTTACAACTTTATTGAAATTATGCTTAGATAAAGTATATAAATATATGTTATGGCAACATAAACTAATTTATAAAGAAATCGTGATTGTTTACCAGCATATTTGCACTCTAAATTGTCAAAATATCAGATTGAGAGAGTCAACTTCACGGCGTAGGTATACATAAGTGAAATATAGCCTACTTCAGAAATAAATAAGACTGGCATTGTCGATGCACACAGAATAATTTCTCCTAAATATGGAAATCACAATGAAATTTATTAACATTTATATTCTATTTATTGCCATATTATTGTCATATCCATGTCAGTTGAATAGTCAAGGTGAGAGGAGGACACATCTTTTGATAATTTGGTTTGGGTAAAGTGTTGATTGGTGCAGGAGGTCCATTGACCAACCACTCAAAAGTATCAAAGTCACTGGACATTCAGTTTTTAAACAGTCTAAACTAAAGCAAATCTATCTTTGAACTGCATGTACAAATGTTTTCCTTGCAAACTGTAAAAAAACAATAGATTAATTCGGTCAAGAAGTCAGAAATTCCCCTTTAGGATGTGTCAGTCACAAAAAAGGATTACATTAATATTTTAATCAAATGATGTTCTCCCATTGAGTCACTGGAGAGTGTTTCGTTTCTGGTTGTGACCTACTTACTTTTAAGTTTTATTGAGTTTTATTTACAGATTTTGTTTCATACCCTGGTTATATTAAATGTCAATGCCGTAGAAAGACGTGTGACCACGTATCCTCAAATATTTCTGACTTGCCATATGCAAATCCTCTCACAGTTCGCAGAATGTAGGATGTTTCAACTCCATAATTAGTAAATCTTCCATTTTTTATATAGGCTTACTTCAATTTAAATTCACTTTTAAAATAAATTTACGAGCTGTTGCAATCAGCAGCAAGTTTCCATCTGTTATAGAAAATCTTGTAACAATTAGTGGGATGCACAAGAAAATGCTGGCGACATTCATTATCATAATGTGAATCCACTGGCCTGGTTGTCAAATTGCTGGCCACTATATCAGGCCTGGTTGATAGTATTGGGGACTGTAGTTTGTGAAAATAGTTGAAATATGTTGTTTATCTTACTTTTCTAAAGAAAAATGTAAAATGTTGACCTGTTTAAAAATTGTAACAGCAATTTCCATCCTTAGTTTTTAATCAATTGCATACTTAAATAGGTTAGATAGACATGTAGAATGGCGTGCAGTAGCCTGTGATCCAAACCCCAAATTCTCAACCCCAAACCGCCAATGTCAGAATGTCAGGCTACTGAACGCCATATAGCATCCCATCCATAGGATACATCGTACCCAGGAAAGTCCAGATTCTAATGAGAATTATTTTGATTTGGCAGCAAAGGCAATTTGTGTTACTGATGTTTGCAACACATTATTTTGTCAGCGAAATATACAAATATTGCATATTGGTTAATAATTAATAAGTATGTTGGCCCATGTTGTCTGGGTTCAATCTGATTTCACACAAAAGGAGCTGACTGCTTTACACTATATTGTAATGCATTAGGCTGTTGCTGTAACTATAATTATCAAGGTGGATTGTGTTATCAGTTCAAGTTACAGTTGTATTTGTATGGTACAGTGCTGCAGCACCCTTCAGTAGTATTCCTTGTTGCAGAAACTGAAGTTAAAATCTGCGTTCGAACTGTCAAAGAGATAGACAAATGTGAACAGTTGAGCAGAGAGGTTATTACTGCTGGCGGCAGACTTTCATCCACTATTCATAATGTATCATGTGTGGCGGCTAGAGACAATTATGATTGCCTAGAGAAGATAAATAAAGGTGAAGCTGATGTGGTTAACTTAGATGCAGGAACGGCCTATTATGCCAGTACCAAGTTCGTCTCAACGTTACTCATGAAAGAAGAATATGCTTCTACAAATCCTGGTATCAATAAAGGTAAATTTGTATTGTAGTGTACTACTCAGTGCGGCTGAATTCATATGAGATTTGGCAGGAGATAATTTGCTCGTGGATTTTACCACACGGTCGAGGAGAGCTGGGCTGGTTGAAACAAATTTTCGATTTTTACTCATCATTCTAATGGCATAATGATGAGCTTATCAGATATTTGCATAGCCTATTATATTAGTATGTAGTATTTTACACTTGTTTTAGACTTTACAACCTTTCATTAGACAATTGAATTGACTGACCTTGTAAAGAATAATGGACTGCATGGGTGGTTACCTTGAAAGCCATATAAGTGGCTTTGTTGTCATGGGATCATCTGATGGGTTATTAATTGCTACAAGCCAGAAATTGCAATTCATTAGTGCAGGAAAATTATTATAGGGGCCTCCCAAATTATTTCATGCAATGCATCCCATACAATAACAATGTTTGTAGACCAAAATCGTTCTCGAAATGATCAAATTTGGAAATAATTGGAAATAATATTCGTAAGAACGGGCGATAAGTTTTTTTATGCGTGCAAATGGATGAATTTTGAAATTGGGTTTGTTTACAAATTCTACGTCAAAGTTTACCAAGCTACTTCCATTCTTACACCGAAGTAGGCGCTGTCTGCTAACTGGGTGACAAAAGAACTGAACCGTGAAGTAGCCCTATAAAAGATATTGAGACCTTTGAGTATCTCCAGATCCACATCCCAGCTTAATTTTGTTGTAATTGTATTTCAGAGACGCTGATATATTCCGTAGTTGTTCTTCCCAGGTCCAGTGATATTCGCTCTGCTGGTCAGCTTAGAAACACCCGACTTTGCTCAACAGGTTCGTATAAGCATGCAGTTAGTTAGTAGTGCATGCAGATATTTCTGGTAAAAGGGCAATCAAGTTAACTGGAGTATTTATAGGTTTCAGATCCTTTCACAAATTGTGATGTGAGTCGGTGGATGCTTAATTAACTTATAATTGTCAACATAATGGTACAGCTGTTGTCTTCAGCCGCTAGTGCTTTGTAATAAGGCTAGTAGGCTACTGACAGGTTGAACCTCAACCTATAACAGGTTGAACGTTTCCGTAGTGCTATTTGTTCGTTTCGAGCATATTTTAATTTTAGCCTTGCCGGTGTGATCTTTTCTGCTTGTTCAATGGACGAAACATAATATTTTGTATAGCACAGGAAAACTGTTACAGCGTGCAACTGTTACCATTACAGATGCAATCGGGAGTTTAGAGGGACAGCTCCCCTCAATCTAATGCCACTACCACTAGCCCAACATTTTAATTTTTGTAACGATTATGCGTTTAGCGAATGAAAATGCATTAACTACAAAAATTTCTGGCTGGTCATATTAATTTATTACTGTATTTACTGTGCCCATTACTGCTTGTGTGTATGTTGTGTTGTACAACCGGTTGGTTGTACTTGGCAGGAGTTGAGGACGTCTCAGGATGGACACTACCTCTCAGCATGCTGGTAGAATCCGGAGTGTTAACGAACACAGACTGCAATGTCAATGTCAAAACAGCAGCGTCTTTCTTCAGTGCAATGTGCGCTCCTGGTGCTTTGAACAGCTACCACAACCCATTCGGTGAGTCTCACTACGTACATGTAACATGATAGTATAACATAGAACATTGGAACTCGGAATACCTACTTCACACTTTGAACGGTCGTTAATATTAAGTCAAAAGAATATATGGAATTATTTTGACATTCTTGTTAACATTGGATATCCACGTAACAGACGCATCATGTTGTATAAATAACTGCTTACACTTTAACTTTCAACCTTTGCGTCCTAAACATAAATATAATTATGTTTGCACCACTTATACTGAATCATTATTTTGTCACAGTAGTGGACCCTACCTTATAAATCGTTTTTCTTATGATTCAATGCATTTAACTTGTTATTTTCAAGATCAAAGTGATTAACACCCCAGCATTCAGTGTGTTGTGCCTTATTTACTACAATATAATATATTGGTAGCATTACGACGCACCGGTTAAAAAGCTGCAGAAATTCCAATTGCTTTTATTTTGTTTTCCTGAATTAAATTTAAAATAAATTAGTCGGAAACTTGGAAGACCAGTTTAGATTCAATGATGGCGGTTAAGTAAATTATGGAAATCTGATTGACGGAATGCAAAATAATAAAAGCTTAATAAAAGCTTAATAAAAGCTTTATAAAAGCGAATCAAAAGTTTGAATGAAATCGGGATTGATTAGTGGAGAATTGAAATAGTTACAACCGTAATACCTAGTAATTAACTACATTCCAATGCTCTCTCACATTCATTGTTGTTATTTGAGTTTCTGTAAATTTAGGTGATAACCCGGTGTCTACTTGCCAGCAGTGCCGCTCTACGGGGCGTGACTGGTGCACCTACAAGGATATCTATGCTGGAGGAGAAGGACCTCTGCTATGTCTCAAGGATGCTGCTGCTGATGTCGCCTTCATGAGGTCCATAGATATAGACTACTTAACCAAACCTCACCGTGGCAATGCTCCACAATATAATGCAGATGTAAGTAATGGTAGTGGCGTAAGTAGTGGTGGGAGCATACGCTAAGTCTCATTGTGGCAATGCTCCACAATATAATGCAGATCTAAGCAATGGTAGCGGCATAAGTAGTGGTGGGAGCATACGCTAAGTCTCATTGTGGCAATGCTCCACAATATAATGCAGATGTAAGTAATGGTGGCGGCATAAGTAGTGGTGGGAGCATACGCTAAGTCTCATTGTGGCAATGCTCCACAATATAGTGCAGATCTAAGCAATGGCAGGGGCGCAGGCCAAACAATTAGATGCATACTTTGATGAAGCTTAGTTCTTGTTGGCTGTTGGATTTTGGGTTACACTGTGAATACTGGTACTCTCTATATAAGTTTTTCGCACACTATTGATAAATATTGATTTCAGCATCTTGATGAGCTTGAAAATGTGAATTCCTGCTCCTAACTCACCCAAAAGAAACATATTATGTTACAATGATCTTAATGAAAGGTCTGCATAACTTTATTGTGGAACATTGCGTCTCCTTGCTTATCAAACTAATAATATTATTCCACCAAGTGTAGTGGATTGGCACAACTTGATCTGCTATCGAAATAACACTTGGATAAAAGATGCATCACCATTGGCCAGCATCAAACACATTCAATGTTTGTCATGTGTTTGTATTGCCAAGAGAGATGACCTGGCAATACAGATCTGATCTAACTTGGCTTCTCTACCAATAATCTGTCTTAACCCCCAGAACTGGCAGCATCTGGGATTCTGTCCGTTCTGCTGCCATAGCTGACAGCAGCTTTCTCTTGCTCACCACCCTGCCGATCTCTATATACAGTTACTGTTTACCGAATCTTTATTTTGATGAAAAAATAAACCAAGCCAAGCCACCATTATATTATAGCATTACTATTTTCTATTTGTGTGCAGGAATACAAGCTGCTGTGTCCTGAGGGAGGTACTAAACCAATATCTGAGTATGAGACTTGTAACTGGGGAGCTGCTAAACCCAATGTTCTCGTTACTTCAGCTGCCAGGAGTACTGAAGCTAGACAAGAGTACCAGTAAGTACCTGAATCACCTGAAGTACTTGAGTAAGTAGAGAATAACTTGTCTACTCAAGCTGCCATCAAACTATGAGTAGGCCTACTGATATATAGGCAGGCAACCATTGGCTCTGCAATTGCTTCGATCTATTCATGACCTTTGTAGTTTTTCATTTTAAGAAAGATGAAAACCCAGTTCTTTAACAGCAATGCATGATATTCAATACCAAGGATCAGTGAGTGCTTTGTTTTTGAGGCACGATTTGTACTTCAGCGTCCGGTGTAAGTATCACTTCCGACTATCGGTTTTTAGACTGTTTTTTATTTCAAATCAGAAACCCCAACCATCAATCCCCAAACTCTTAAAACCAATATCCCACACACCAATCCCCATATCTATTGGGGTCTAGGGTCAAAAAGCAATGTAAAAACTAATAGACAGATGTGACAGTTACACCCATCATCCAGGAACAAGAGGAAAATGATGAAGAGCTGTAATTGTGATCCATTGGTATTATTCGTACATCAAATATATAATTATGTCACGGACATAATTTATACCTGATCATCGCTTATGTACTCTCACTTTATCTGAGATATTAATTCACACTGACATAACCTCCCAGTGACAAGCTTACCCAACATATCCCCATTAATATCGTAAGTTCTTGCAGAATTTATTGATTATGTGCAGCCAAAAGGGGTAGATCCTACTATGGAAGCACCTCGATTAGACATGGTACGGTGTGATTGGTGTTAAGAATAATACCTTCATTTACTACTTTTAGAGACTTTTTCCGTCAGCTGGCTCAAGTTTTTCCACCTCTCAATGACTTTGGCTCTGGGATTGGAGGCGCTAGTGACGCGAATGGTACAGTTGTAACTACTACTACTACTGAAGATCCTATCTTCGCCAAAGATGACTTTACTCTATTCAATACCTACTCCACCTACGGCATGAATGCCCTCTTCAGCACCGCTGCCATCAACCTAGTCCCTCTCTCAGACGGTGATGGCTTCAAGTATGCAGGTAAATATCACTGTCAATGACACTCATGTCTTTTACACCTTATTTTATATGTTATTTTCGCTATGGTTGCAGTAGTTTAGTTACTAACCTCTTTTACAGTCTCTCTTTGCTCCGACAACGCAGAGACCATTGAATTGAAACCTATTTAATTAACTGTGTATGCCCTAGTATGCAAATGTCCTAATTGGCAAAAGTGCAAAATTCAAATTTTTGGTGTTTCATTGAGTGTAAGGCCAGATGCACATTTTAACAAGTTTTTCTTTTACTATGAATTCATTTGAGCATATTTGTAGTTTGTAATTGCATCTTGTAATTTCGGATTCACATTATAACACCATTGTGAGTTTAATATAAAACACCAATTATCTCAGTTTAGCAAAGACCAGATAGGGCATTTGCATACTATGGCAACTCATGACAGTCGCCAAATAACCCTCGTTGAAATAGTGACTATAAATTATTTAAAATAATTTAATAAATCTATAGTAATTATTTCAACGAGGGTTATTTGGCGACTGTGCAAGCATTTAATTTCATTGGTCCTTGGATTATGTAAAGCCTTGTGTGAAACAATCTCGGTGGACTCCCGGTAAATATTACAGCGTGCTTAGCTAAATCCAGCATTGCCAAGTTGGTGGCTACGGCCGCTAGTGTAATTTGTATTGCTCATTGTCTTCTCTTGTGATTAGAGAAAGCACAATTCTGGATATGCTCACAATGGTTAATATCTTAATACACATACTATTTTTGTCACGTCATATTTTGCACAGTGGTGTGTGTGATGCAAATATTATAGAATTATTTTACTTTAAAATCTGAATATATAGCAGATGTGAAACTCTACTTTTGGTGTGGTATTTGTTCTATACGCACAAACTTCTACTATACTTCATCGATGTGTTGTTGTTTCTATTTAGGTGGCTCTGCGTTTCAGAAGAAGCTGGATGCTCTGCGAACTTGCCCGGTGGAATACATCAGGTTTTGTGTTGTCTCTGAATATGAAATGAGAAAATGTGAGCAGATGCTGCTAGCTCTCAACTCCAGAAACCTCAAAGTGTGTATTCAATACTTGCCTTGTAAAATCAACTAGCTTGTTGTTAGACGTGTTCAGATGGTTGAGAACATCCATGGATGGTGATACAACGGGCCTTGTTTTGTTCTTTGTACTGTTGCAACTACAACTTCTATTTAGAGACTGATACTGTACCAATCGGCCTACTATTCACACTAGGGTAGCAAGAGGTCTCATGGTGTTCAATGAAATTCTTTATTATTACGATAAATAATTATTATAATGCATAAATAATATGTTAGATTATAATAAAAGTTTCTCATAATTTGTAAACAACTGCATGCTAGGATAAAATAATTTGCTAACAATGTTGCTAAATATACTTAAAAAACGTGAAGGTCACTGAATTACTATTGTACATAATATTTATAATCGATATTAAAACCACAATCTTTGTAAATCCCACCACTCTAACCACCTTCTCATCGCCCTCTCACTGCTGTCTCGCCCCTCTCACTGCCCTCTCACCACCGTCTCACTGTCCTTTCACCACCCTCTCACCACTGTATCACCGCCCTCTCACCATTCTCTTACTGCTCTCTCGCCACTGCTCTCTCGCCACTGTCTCACCACCCTCTCACAACTGTCTCTCACCACTGTCTCTCGCCACTGCTCTCACGCCACTGTCTCACCACCCTCTCACCATTGTCTCTCACCATTGTCTCTCACCACTGTCTTTCACCATTGTCTCTCACCATCGTCTCTCACCACTGTCTCTCACCACTGTCTCTCACCATCGTCTCTCACCATTGTCTCTCACCACCCTTACACCATTCTCTCATGCCAAGGTATTTATATACAATGTATGATGGTTATTGTAGCCGTCGCTGGACTGCATATTAGACAACTCTACACAGAACTGTATGGGTAAGATAGAAGATGGAGACGCGGATGTCATTGTGCTAGATGCCGGGGATGTCTATGAGGCTGGCAAGTAAGTCCTCATTCTATTCTATAAGATGCTCTGATTGGCGCTGGTATAAGCTATTAACGACCAATCACATTTGAGAGATGATCTCTATCTATCAGAGACTGAACAGACTAGTGTAGTTTTCTCTTTGCATTCTCTTGAATCTTTGATGAACTGGAATCCTGGTTCATAGAGATATCTTGAAAGGCCATTGCTGCTAGCCTACGTGTTTAGACATCATGGTTCATAGAGATATCTTGGAAGGCCATTGCTGCTAGCCGCCAGTGTTTAGCCATCATGGATCATAGAGATATCTTGGAAGGCCATTGCTGCTAGCCGCCAGTGTTTAGACGCCTGACCAATGAGTCACATTCCTAATATTATATATTTTTTGGTCAAAATACCAGCTGGTGGTTTCCACAGCTGACAGCTATGGTGGGTGGAACATTCTGAGCAGTGTTAGCACTAGGGGTGGAATGAGTCACCTGACTCGACTCGGCTCACGAGTTTGTATTGGTCGAGTCAGCTGATTCGGCTCACGAGTTTGTCCCTTTA
>JAOQGN010307392.1:0-15112 GCA_027564295.1 Himantozoum antarcticum
AAAAAAGATCTCACTTTTTAGACGCGTGCCCTAATGATGAAGTACTCGTCGGGGTATAAGGCGCACCCCCTTATAAGACGCGCGTACCTGTGCCGCGAGAATACGGTAGTCTTTGATAGTCAACTTCAACTTCAAACGTGGATATCTATGAATATAAGCTTCTCTATTCCTGTTCTAGAATAGCCCAAGGATGTCTTCTGCTAGATTTACTATACTTGTATATGTTGCTGATATAATTTATTGCCTATAGCTCCATAACTACTTATCTAAGTCTCAGTTTCTCTTGATGTTAGTTTGCAATTTGCATAGCAGCTGATTTTCTTTCTCCTGTTCTTCTTGCACTCGGGCAAAAGCCATAGTGTATGTGTGTGGTATTTCTAATGCGCTCACTCCGAACCACTGATTAGCTGTGCCATGTTATTTTAAGTGTATAGATCTACTATTTCCAATTTAGAAATTACTCCCCAAGTCTAGCCATGTGTGCCAGCGTTGTAAACATATTTAGTATTAATGTGATTATGAATTCAAATCAAAATATCCTGAAGTCCTTAAATGAATGTAAAAACATTCTGTTCTTTTGTCTTGTAAGCGGTGATTTTAAATAATTATTATTGTGGTATATCAATTATAGGCGGGCGCTAATCCATGCATTAACCAAGGTTACTGCGTATACCCTTTTACTGAAGGTGCCATAATCACAATACACTGCTGACAATTACCAGGTTTGCAATGTTTTGGCTTCGAAGTATGCCCCACAAAATTTGACCTTCCCACCCCATACTATGATTTTCACAGTCACCACTGATAAAGGGCACCGTTATTATGTATATTGCATTATAATATATAGCTGCTCAATGTATTTTCATGCATTTGTTGGTAGAGTGGAGAATTTACACATCACAATGATCAGCTACCAAAATCCGATGCGCCATACTACAAAGTTGAGCCAGGTGAATATTGCAACTAGAGTAGATACTGCATAGTTACGGAGTGGTTATGTTTATTTTGGTTCCCCCAGAAACATCAAGCAGTGTTCTAACACCGAGCCTGAAATAAATAGGCAACTCATTCCTTGGAATGACTTTTCCACATTTCTCTCTCAATAGCTAGATACCGAGACCCAGTGTTATATCATAATATATGGAAAGGCGTTGTTGAATCTTCATTATTATATCACGGTTGACATTTTGGCTAAGAATTGTCCTCCCTTGATGGAAGAGCTCCACATTAGGCTGTGAGGGAATGCTGACGTAATGAACTGGATGAAACTGAATATAATTCTCTGATGGTCTGAGTTGCTCATTACTACGTTGCACATTGTTGTGCAAATTATATTTACAATTTTTATTTGTATGCTTCTGCTTGCTTAATTTATTGTGCAACAGCAACATAAACAAAGATGTGGATGTTATGTTTGGTGTGTAAACATTGGATCATTTGTTTGAGACTGATCACTAAGTGAATATTTGGGTCCTTAACTCAAATTACATTCTTTCCGTGCTGACTCAATTTGTGAGTGGGATTAACTAATTGTTCTAGAATTATACGTTGGTAGGTCGCTGGTCCAAATGAATCTTGGCTAAATATATTTATATGAACTCTTTTGCCACCCACTCTTAACAAAGAATTGTAAAAAAATGGTATGATTCCAAACATAATATGATAGTTAATATGGTAGCAAAGTCTTTGCTCTTTTGTGTAATATTACATCTATTGATTTCCAATAAACCTATTGAATGAGGAAAAAAAATCGTTTGATGCAATTCTGAAAATACCAGTGAGTAGATTTTTAAGAGCATTGTCTATCACAGAGCTGCTATCACTTAAAATGTCATAATCAATGTATCAACAGTTGAAGTGTTTTCATTGCTCTATAGCGTATCGATTGGTTGTTGACATGTTGCTAAGGTTTGGTTGTTGCTATGGGTGGTTGGATATACGCTGTTTATTCCTCTAATCTCCATTCAGGATAATAACTCATTCATCGGCACTTAATTTTGCACCTTTCATTCGACACACTACAATTTGTGCTCAGTTCTATATTGCTATATATATATACTCAGGTAATTCGGCAGTGAACAGAGCTTTGGACGATACCCAAAAACGAATTGAAAAATTAAACAGAGAAATGCATGAACTTGAAATGGTAAGTTTATTTATACCTTATACACGAACTAGCATACATTGGCGTTAAATTAAATATTACTATTGTTTGTTGAATTAACTTTATAAGGTTATATAGATTATAGAGTGTATAATATTTATAATATATAATACATGGGTTGCAATATGTACTTATATTTGAGCGAGTCAAGGGAAACCCACCTGGCCCCAGTAATTTACTTACTGATCAGAACATGACAGCTTCAGGGTTAAAAATCTTACCCAAGGGTTCTTAGCAGAGAAATAATTTTACACCACTGCGGGAGTCAAACTCAGGATCTCACCAATGAAGTACCATTTTCTTAACCACTTGGCCATCCCTTCCCCATGGCAGAGATGCTACCGCTATCTAATTTTGTGGCTAAGATGGAGAGCTCCCAAATTTTGGCATTATAATAATTATACTCAACTATTGTTATCTTGGTTTCAAGGACTGCGATGCTAAAGGTAGGTTTAGATATATTAAACTAATATTAAGATGTGTTTCATTATCTTAATAGTATGTTGTTTTGAAGTCCTGAAGATCCATAAATCTGTTAAGAGTTGTTAGACAGCTTGATCAATAGATAATAATTGATTACTTTACCAGATCATCATACCATTGGCAATTAATCTGATGCCGCTAAACTTATGTAATGTGTAGCTAAATGTGCTAATGTGTTGCCTTATACACGAACATCAAACTCAATGTTGTCTTTGATTTTATACTTTGCAGGCGAACTCCATTCCATACATAGATTCTGTCAATGGGCAGCCACAGAGAAATGCTCCAGATGATGTACGTATCCTCTAGTGAGCTTCTGATACAGTCAGTAGCTCCTTGTATGCTGCTGTCAATCGTTTCACGTACATGCTATATAGTCATGCCATGTGTCTTCAAGTATTAAAGTTGTTCTCCTGATATAAATCTCAGTCTTTACTCAATTATTTGCTTGCGAATTTTCAATTGTGTCACAAAACTATTACCAATAATTTGAATTTTAATCATAATGCGACAATTTGTATTTATTGTAGTTTGCAGTTTTCTAGCTGAAATAACAATATACATAATTATCCAAGTTTATTCTATAGCGTTAAATAATTATATAGTACTATTCATCGGAGGCTTTCTCATTGCAGACCCCCTTCTCATTCTTTGATCCATGGGGCAAAGGTCAAGGCAATCCACGGAGGAAGGCCAATGGTAACCTTGAGGGCTGTGTTTCTATTCAAGAACCTGGAATTGTCCCCACAGCTAAAGAGATGGCTCAGAGTTGGACAGTACACGATCAGGTAAAACTGCAATGAGTCTTACCACGAATCATGCTTACACCATCACGTTTTTATGTGTGCACAGCCATGTGCACAAATACAGTGATGGAATTGTAAAATATGAGGTGGTATAATCGTTACAATATGGGAACATTATCCATAATTGCTAAAATATGGAAATAAATTCCCGATATTTTAACAACTGTTAGATTGATTTTCCAATAAATTTCACACATAGGTGTGGGATGCGTCCTACCAGTGTCCCACCATGATTCTATCACTGGGCATAGCCCGCAGAGCAGAACGTCTGAGTGTATTATTTATCTGTTCTAAGCTGTATCATTTGTAGCTAACGTAACAACTTTCCTCTGTCATCTTATGTTACCCACACCCACACCAACTGTAGCTATCCTCTGTCATCTTATGTTACCCACTCCCACACCAACTGTAGCTATCCTCTGTGATATTGTGTATATTTTGTTAGTTATCTGCAAAAATGTTGCACATGTGTCTTGTGAGTGGCTTGTCTTTTGTACTTGATTCGTGCTTGAAAATAACCAAATTTGTGGGACTCCGCTTCCCCTACAATTATTATTTTTAATACCGATTTATTATCTTTTGCATATGCGGATCAGGTCAATCAATAACAACACGTATATCAATGTTATACTGTTTACAGTTGCCACTAAAAGGAGACTTGATGATTTGATTCCGTTATCTCGCATAATAATTATGTAGGTTGAGCCATTGGCCATTGTATTGGAGTATCAGACCTCCATAGATGTTACATTGGCCAATTTATTTAACTTTCGCTTATATTGATGCATAAATCTATGTCTTGTGTTTTAAAACATAATTTTTGTACAATTTAGTCACCCAGGAGGGATGAGATATATCCCACTCAGAGCTCCGCTCCTATGGTAATGCAAGGTTCCAATTTACAATCTACCAGGAATGTCAATATGAAGGTTAGTTCAGTGCTAGCCAACACGCCACATGATACATATAAATGAACACGTGTTGAATATAATTGTACTTAGATTTAAGCAAGTTCAAGGGTCTCAAACTATTTACTTTCAATACTCAGTTTGGAGAGCAAATTCTATGAAATTATTTACACTTTGTGAATACTAATATATAATGTGTCAGATCGGAACAAACGGTTTTGTGCACGAGTAGATCCGAATGGAGCCGAGTGCTAAATTATTAATACACTCTGGCTGTTGTAATTTAGTGCAATAAATCAATAACTCAATACCCATATAGACCATAGATACCATCTCCAGCTTACCTCATATTTAGTTTATTATCAGAATCTGTTTGAATACATTATTTCTCTGGTTTGTTTTGTTGTACAACTTTATTGTGTTACTACACTTTTTGAGAACGATTTTACGTAACATGTACATTAATTATATTGATGCATTTTTGCATTATATTGAAGTCACATATATCTTGCCAATAAACTCCTTATACGTAATTCACACACTGAATTTCATATATGGGGCAAGAATTATTGACCAATGCTACATTCTTACTATGGCCCTACTATGTATTGTTCTTTCATCTTGCAGACATTATTCACCTCGAATATAACCCTGATTGAAATTTCCATGTGCAAACTTAAATTTCTCTTAGGCTTGTCTTTAAGAAAATAATTTTGACTGTAAAATGTGATTTTCAATGAAATAGTTAAGCAAAAATGTGTGCATTTTACAAAACAAATATGATCAAACTTCAGAGATAATAATTGTAATTAAATCACAGTTTTGAACATCTTTGGCAACTGTAATGGTGAAACTATTTACTAGACTAAGCATCCATATTCTAATTCAATTTAATTAATATCTACTAAAAGAGTCTCTAAATGCTGACAATATTAGGCAGCAAAATTATCACGATAAAAACATCCACATATATTCAACAAATCACACTAACATCTCCAGGCTTATCAATAATATTAAATTTGATTAAATATTAGCTGACAATATAATTGTAAATGGATGTTTTGTTACAAGGGTGTCACAATGATAATGTAATTATCATTGTGCATTATTTAATGTAATTATCATATTAGCATTATTTAATCTACTATTGATTTGTTTTAAATTTTGTTTTTTCTGTCTTAATTTTATCACTTTGTTGAGCAAGTTTTTACGAATTATATTATTCTACTAGCAATAGATATGTATTATCATTTCATGCCTGTGCTTTAATATCAAAACGATTTCTTGGTTTCACCGACTGGGTATGTAGTTGGAGCTGTACTGTAGGTACAGTACAGCTTAATATACTGTAGGTATGAATTGTAGCCCATTGTGACATCCATCTTCAGACTACGCAGTACTTGATGACTCACTGTGTAGTCACCAAGTACTTACACAATGCATGCTATATAATATGATCTTCTAGGTATTCAGTGATACTGGCACTGGGCTAAACCTGGAGAGCAAGTTTGGAGGCAGTGGTGAGCCAGTCAAGACATACAGCGGCTCCAACAGAACACGATTCCCCACCACCATGAGAAAAGACATATATGGCAGTATGTGTCAAATTATTAATACATTTATTACCAGTAATACTGTATAGTGAACGGATACTGGTCGTTGCACCCACTTACCTCATATTCGCAACTGGACAAGTCAAGTAGAATTTCTGTATAATGCTTGTATAATGGGTATCAAAAAGGGCCAAATAACTCGATCATCACCATCTGAACGTATTCAGAATGGCATCATTGATTATGGGTCAAAAATATCTATGCAAATGCAAGCTTACGAGGTGCAAACAAATGTAAGTGATCTCTAATGTAGCTAATATAATGTACTATGCTAGAGTTTTGGAAGCATTACTGCTCATCTGATTTTTATGTTATTAGTCATGTGCTTGTGGAAATGCAGTGATCAGATCAGTTTGTTAACTAATGAGTTTGTTAATACTACCTTTCGGACTGTTGGATATCCACCCATGTTAGTCTGTTTGTACAGTTAGTTACTCTTGCAATCAGGAAAATGTTAGTAGTGCAACCTCTTCTGCTTTAATTTTAGACAGCAATACGACTGAAATGGATGGTTACAATCCATTCAAAGGAAAGGCTCCAGACAATCCAGAGTTTTTTCCATATGGCAAGCCGGGAGGTGGAGCTCCACTTAAAGATGGCAAAGGAAAGTTTACTGTACAGCGACGTAACGTAGATTTTGCCCATGAGCGAGACTCATCAGCAGAGATTAGCCAGAGGAGGCGTGCTGCAGACGAGTACCTACATGAACTTAGTAAGTGTTCATTTGTGTGTAAAGTACTTATAAAGATAAGTGCAATAGTATGTATGTGCAAATAGTATAAATCGTATGTGCAAAGATTATCATCGGGCATTTGGACAGCTTTAAAGCACTTTATTGAACCAATGGGACAGTGATGCCACCGATGTTAAACTTTTTGAACATTATAAATTATGTTAGAGTCCTAATATTAATCTGGTTGCGGGGATATTGCTTGGAACTGTTCATATTGTGTATGCTTTTCAGCAGCCCTTTACAATAAATATATACCTTACTATTTGTCTTATATGCAGTATATGCCTTACTACTTACTTATTGTCGACAAAATGACTGCAGCGTATAAATTGTCTCAGAGGTTGGGCGTCACTACATACAAAGGGACTGAATATTTCAAGTTGTAAACAAGGAAAGTGCAATATATTTACAAATTTAGCTGCTATAAAAAGCTATCCACTGAGAAGCTATCTATTAAAAAGTTCCATTTTCATTGTGAACTCAACATCAGCATCAGCATCATAATTTTTGTTGAGCTTATCCTGATAGCTTTTGTTATAGTACAATTAAATTTTGTAATTGTTTTAGAGCGAGAAATGGCAGAGCAGAGGAGAGCTAGAGATGAGGCTAATGTTGAATTGAGAGCACCAGTAAGTTTAATCTCAGATTTAAATCTCAAAATTAAAAATGATGCTATTCTGCCTAGAGCAACACGTTATATCATACATGAAAAATATATTTATTTATTTATTAGCACAGCAACACTTTCTTTCCCTTTGTTGTGTAGTCAATGTTCCCATGTACTACATGTTACCGCATGTACTGCTATTTAATATGGACATATTATATTGTTATTAGTTATTATTGTATTGTGTCATAATTATATTAAGTTGGGAAACCATTTGTTTATGGCAACAACAGCAGGAAGAAAAATACAACAGATGATCATAAATGACTGTCAATGGAAAATTTGCTGGAGTTTTGTAGCACATGTGAAAAATTGCAAAATGAATCTCCTATCGAGCGACTGCAAAGACAATCATCTGTTGGAAAGGTCATAATGTCAGCGATATTGTATGCAAACTCACTGTTAGAGAAGTAAACATAATACATAACTTTATTGGAGTAGACATGCTCTATAACAGAATGTTAGGTATAGAATTGTTTGTAACTAGTGAAATGGTCATCGTCGCATATCTGTTATAAATATAAAAAAATTGCCAACAGCAGCTATTAATAGACACTTTCAGTCGTATGCATTTAAAATCTAAGATCCTGAACATTGCTTCCACTATTTATTGCCAATATGGAATGCAAAGCTTTCAAAGAGAGCACTCCAGTAGACATCCATGTCTGAAGCACAAGAGCATATCTCCGGGATAAATATATATGTTGTAATCACACAATGTAATTATATGTTCCTAAATTGCTATACATTTTTTTGCTATATTTCTATGATTTTTTATTTGATTATTGTGAAATGAACTGTAATGGCAACAATTTTTGATTGTTTTTTCTGATCATTGTGAAATCAAGCCAGATATGCTTGCATACTCATATCTTCTGTTTAGATTGGAGAGTTGGCCACTATAGTACAGCAGGGCAAAGTTGGCTACCCAAAAAGAGACCCCAATACCGGTGCTATTCTAAACCATCACCATAAGACGTCAGACGTCACAAGATCACAGGTAACATAACTGGCATACCGTAGCCTTACTGAATGTAAACATCGGCTGTAGGAAACTGGCCTTTCCACCCACATGTCCCCAGCATTACAGGAAACTTAAAAGCCAAAATAGAGATGCAAAGTAGTGTATTGACTACAATATTAATTCATATAAGCTTGTAAAACTTCTCATCAAACCAGAGAGGCAGAAATGGTTAACAGACACTAAATACACTGTCTGTTTGCTGTGACGATACAATGTGACTATTTAGCCTGTGGTGATACGATGTGACTATTTAATCCATGAGTCTACAATGTGAAGACTGCACTGGAGTTGAAAGTATGCCATGTGTAATATTATTTTGCTAATTTGATTAACGATCTTATGGAAATATTACTATTAGAATTCTTTAATATTAGTATATTAGTTTGATTGTTTATTGGATTATACTTATACACCTGACAGTATGGCTGATGAATGATGGACAATTTATTAATTTCATAATTTGACTTTTATTGTAGAATGGAATACCAGATAACAGAAAGTTTGCTGGAGTTGTAAGTTATTAAACTACACTAATACTACACAGTAAACTGGAAGGGAATCCTCACATTCCACCCATTTAGGCATCTCTGATTCTACACGAATTGCTAAAAACCAGTTACCAGTATAACCCAATATATTAGCTGGTGATCCAATAGCTGATAGAACTGTAATCGAGGGAAACCCACCTTGCCTCTGGTATTTTAATTGGTGATCAGAAATGGTTAGCAATTTAGGGTTAAGAATCTTGTCCAAAATCTTTAGTAGAGACATTTTTTGGACTGCAGTGGGGATCAAACCCGGGCCTCACAAGTGAGGTGCGTTTGAGAATTATGATAGTTGTCGTACTACTTTCGTAGATCAGTATGATTCTTACACCATATTACATTTCTATTAACTGTATCTGTATTGGTGTATAATTGTACTATGACATCATGCTGCCTAATGCTGAACTTCTCACTCATATGACATGTTATCATGGAATAGGTTGACGGAGCCTTTCACACAAGCTTTAATGCCACACAATACCATAGCGATCTCTCTAAAATAGCAGATGAAAGACACAGAATGAGACAACTAGAGAGAGTTAGAGATACACAGGAGGAGTTAAAGGTATGTAATATTCTCTACCAGTTTGATAGCAGATTGCTTACAAATGTAAGCAATCTGCTTACAGATTACTTACAGATTACCGCAACTCAAGTCGGAGTTGCGGCATCAATCTCAACTCCCACTTGAGATTGATGCCGCAACCTATAAGAAAGTACAATAGCTCCTAGTTTATGGCCTCTGATAAATTTACTATTAGTAGTTAGCGGACAACTCTCAGTTTATTTTTGTACCATTAGCTCCTGAACGTTTTGGCAAATTTAGCCCTTGTTTTTTTTCTATTTTACAGTTTGACTCGTGCCATAATTTATGATGGGCTTAAATTACCTGAATTGCTTTCAATTGAAAGTCCATCAAATTGTCTTTAAAATTATATATTAACCATGCCTGTAGATGGTCTAGCTTCAAAATTAGAAATTTTTCAAATTGGATTAAAAAATTAATAAAATGGGCAACTCCCGGGCTGTTTAGCGGCTAATGGGTTAAACTTGGCAAAAAAATGTACTTATTTTGGATATAGCAAATATCCAGTTAAGACTGACTAGAACAATAATGCAGGTGGTCAAGTTGTTTTCTGATAACTGGTGATTATGTCCAAACTAAAATCCCATACCGCAATCTTTGAACTAAAGTTGCATTATTTGCATCTAATTGGACAAACTTGGAGTTGTTTGCTATCGGCCAATGATTAGGCAACTCCCACTTAATATCATTCATCACTGAACATTTCATCTAATCGCCATGTTAGAATTTGAGAGATTATTATATCTAAATTGATTAGCAAAATAATTGAAACATTAAAATATTGTTGTTCTAAGCAAGTCTTATGTAAGTTAGATTAAGCTAGCTTTTTAAATTAAAGTCTTTGTGCAAGAGCAATAACAAGCGACCCATTTCATTTGTAGCATGGTGAGACTTGGAATGAACTATGGGGCAGGCCTGGAGCGGGAGCTCCTAACAGTACAAACCCGGTATTCAAAAGACCAAAGTTTAACAATGTATTATATCATCCTGAAGCTAGGAATGGTTTGGTATGTATCACAACTTATTACATTTATTACAATGTACAGTGGTGCTCACTTGACTCAAACCTCAGGGGACCGCAGAAAAAAGGTTGAGTTATGAAAAGTTTGAGTTACAAAACAGTAATCTAGCTGGTTATTGTCTACCTAATTTTATTTTATAGTACATGTAAAATAAAACGCATTACAATGGGACATGGATAGCTCAAAATTCAAGGAAAACGGCAGTGAATTTCAGTTTAATAAGCAGCTCTTGTTTGATGGCAGATAATTTTAATATTGTATTAGTGAAAAGGTACAGGAAAGCTAAAATCTGACTACCCGAAAAGTTTGAGTTATGAGTGAAAGTTGGAGTTATGTGCAGCAAATTATCGTTAACTGAGCAGGGACTGAACTGGTGGGTTTGAGTTATCCAATAGTTTGAGTTAACCAAGCCCCACTGTATTATGCTATAAAACAAAATCATTACAAGGTATTATGCTGTATTACACCATATTACATTGTATTATGCTGTGTTACAAAGTATTAGGCCTATCCGTATCTGTATTATACTACACTGTATTACACCATATTACACTGTGTTATGAAGTGTTATCTGTATTACACAGTATTACACCATGTTAGATATTACACATTACTACTAACACTGTCTTGCATATTACATACAAGTCACCATTTTATGCAAGAGATAATCCGCTAAACTACAGGTCCTCTTGAGAGACCTACAACAGTCCAAATATGATGACATCAGCCAGTTTATATGCTGAAATGTAGTTATCTCCGCTGGCATATTTGCAGAAGATTTGCTTTGTCAGATAGTCTTGGACATGCTTTGATTGGCAGTCCTTCAGTTCCAAAATTGATGCTTTGGCTGGGCAAACTTAAAAGTAAATAAATATCCATAATAATTATGTAAAACATGCGTATTTGAGTTTGATTTTGTAATGTTAAGGTTTTATTGTTCAAAGTGTTATTTTCTAACTAGTGAAATAGATCGTTGATGAACATCATATTTATATAGCCATTGCATATAAAATAAATAAATGACTAAAATACAATGTTTCTCTTCTTCAGGTTTTTGTTAAGAATACGCCATACGGCATACATCAACTAAATCCCGACCATTATAACAAATCAACGATACAGAGTAATCATGTTAACATGTTTGAGTTGCCGAATGACAGGCCAAGGAGAGAGAGACAGGTATGTAGCGATGTAGCTGAGATGAGGTTACCAACAATCCGTCAATTTGCATACAGATACAGTGTCCGTTTCCATAAATATAGGTGGCCATCGGTTCTAGTAAATTAGTATTCATTTGTTAATTTATATTAATTATCTATTAATTTGTTATTGAATGCTAATTATATGCACTGCACATACGTATTACTTGCAAATAAGATTAATGTTTGCCATTTATGGCATAGAAAAAATGTGTACCAGCTCAATTTGTACACAATGATTGATGCAATACTAAGGCTATTTTACGATTGGCAAAACACTAAATATATTGTCTAGGCCAATTTGGATTTAACAACGTTGCATCAGTCGAAAAAAAGGAAGCTTGCCATATTACTAATGCTTACACAATAGATTGGGTGGAAAAGCCATCTGTACTTGGATTGCATTGGTGGACTCTGAACTACAGACTGTAATTATACCGAGACAATGGAGCCATTTTTGTATACCAATACCAGAAGTATTACCCATTCCTACCAGTTTGTTTTGCATATTTCCATCATAAAGTACGATACAAAACAGTAGACATATACTATATTTTAAAATATAAACTCAGTCTCTAGGAAAATCATTAGTTTCTACTTTGTAATTTATTATTTTTAGGTGGATTACAAACCTACTGCACCCTTTGCAACTGTTATGCCGAATTGAGACGTATCTGTAAGCCTATGCAACAAGGAGTATTTGGATCATCGATCAACAGAATTCTGCAATGAACATTATGGCAGAAAAAAATTGCACTCAAATTATAATTATGCAAATGTATTTCTATCATTATTGTTAATATTAGTATCGATGTCAGATCTTCACAGCGAGTTTACCCCGAGGAAGCAGGCATATGTATACTGTTGCGGGCACGAATTTCAAGATTTAGTATTATATTTTAGGCTATTTAGCTGTTACATGTATGTATTGTTATGTACCTTGTTAAGTACCTTGTTATCTTAGAAAAAGTTAACTTTTCCTAAGATAAATAATATTGATATTACAGCACGTCATGCCATAAGATATAATTATATTTCTATATTTTATATAATTATGATAATCTTATTAGATGTACACGGCATTAATATTCCCTAGTTTGTTTTATCCTCGCTAATATTTTCTTTCACTCATAAACGCTAGTCCTTTTGTATATCTGTGATGTCATCGAAGCTTAGACATCAAAGCGTAGACCTCATTGTAGACATAAAGTCTTATTGGCTTTATCAAATTTTTACTCAGACTATCTAACAATAGAACTTCTGATCTGCGATGTGCATTACATAATCATTGCTCAAAACCACTAGTACGTCCACATATACTGTGAAATAATACCTTTTTCTTTTTGGTATATCTTTTTTGTACCTTTCAACAGTAAACTGCAATATTAGACTAGCAGTAAATTATTATAACATAGTGTATACCATAGGGCATAGGGAATAGGGCATAGATAATTGATATGTATTGATATAATTTTCGCTTCAAATTACTCCGGCATTGTTGTCGGAGTAATTTGAAGGCTGGTGGCATATTGGCACCCAAGGCTGCTAATATGCCAATGTTGTCTAGCATTGCCAACCTATAATGTGTATGTATTGCACTATATATCATAGGAGACACATACATGGTAGAAGCCATATACATAGCAAGAGTTGTACCACAAAACAGAAAAGTTAATTTTTACTTTCACAACTTTGTTACTTTTTCGCTTTCAATACTTGATAAAATGATATAATTTTATATTACAAGAATAAAAAACACCAGTGTTTTATATAGCGATAGATTAACGCTAGAATATAAATGCATAAGTGCCACCCAATGTAATTTCTATTATTTGAATAAAAACAACAGTGTTTTACATCACGTTTTACTAGAAGATAAATGTACCATGGGCCATACATGTTTTGAAACGAGCACTTCACTCTTCCTGTGTACTGATTTATATACCACACGCTAACTGGGTAACTATGCTATACTAGCGCATCTAGTAGTATTACACTAGTGTTACTGTGATCATGTCTAATTGGTGCCACTTGACTGGGCACAACAAGCTCATAGAAATAGTTTTCATTCACTCACTACTCAGGGACATCGCTATAATTCACTCACTACTCTTTGGGTCAAAGTTCAACATGTTAAACATTGCCGAATCTGGAAAGGGCACTCGATTTTAAGCTGTACGTAAATTGCTTGTTTTTGTGAAGATATCGTCAAGTGTGGCCCATGCTTTATACTAGTATACTGTAAAAATAACCAAACAATACACGTGTAGGCTTACAAATTACAAAATAATATGCACAATTAAAAATAGATCTTGGCGCTAGTTGAAAATGGCAGGCTCGAGGTTTCTGCTATAAATATTGTCAACTTGTGTTTGACACAGCGTATGAAATAGCATACATAGTAGTTCTTAAAATTGGATGTTTTTATGGATGCCCATGCAAAATAACTTCAACACACTGTCCCACAGCCGCCCATTACATATCTGCCAATCCGTATGTATTAGTACATGCATTGCGTCTGAAATGTTATACACTGACAGGGATACGGGAGTTATTCAGGCAGTTATACACTCAGCTCTTGGCTACTGCTGCTTCTGTTGGTGCTGCTGATATTGGACGGCAGTACTTCTTATGGGTAGGCCTGTGCAGTTTCTGGCATGACTTGCTACAATACTGAGCTTCAGGGCAGCACCTCTTAGGCTCTCTAGTGGCACACACCGCACACACCTTGTCCTCGGCAGTCCTCATTCTATTACCATTGATAGAATCTGTTAGAGCCACAATTGCTGTCGGCTCATCACCCTACAATATGGTAGGGTAAAATAACTTACTATCAATTATCTTCTAAGTTATTTCAATAAAGACAAACAATGGCATGCATTAATTAGATACATTCCTGTCAGAGTCAATCATTAGATGTATAAGTCCAAGCTTAGGAAAATAATATCCACTGTCTAATATACATTATATTGTCTAATATAATTATAATGTCTAATACTGTTAAAGGAGGAAGGAAATTTCCTATTAGATACTCACACAATTATTTGATATTATACACAATGACTAATTAGATGGTGTCAAATGGATTACCAGTGTCAGATTTTGAATTGCTGCAGGAAGATGTATTAAAAAGAGAGGTTAAAAATGTTGCTAGTGAAGTAATACGTCATAGAAAAGAGGGGACAACTTCCACCAAAAGCGTTAAGGTGGGATCGGGCGCTTGGGATATGCACATATAACACACGCAGACAGCGATTCCTATTGATGATAATAATTATATAATTTATTTATAAATAATATATTGTACTAACTGCAACACAATATGCCTATTTTAGGATCTAGTTTACTATAATAACAATATT
>JAOQGN010307503.1:0-22828 GCA_027564295.1 Himantozoum antarcticum
TGGCCACACGTAATGCTAACATACGCAGCAATAAGCCAATGAACATTTGAGTTGATGCGGGAGTCAACTGCACTAACATGCGTCAACCGTTGATAACTACACTACATCACATTTTCATTGGCTGATTGCTGCAATGCTAGCATTACGTGTGGCCAGGCCTAAGTACTTAGGCAAGTCAATGATACAAAATCAAAGAACAATTGGGTACTACATACAGCTAGGAAGAGGGGATGGCTCAATGGCAATGGACGGTGCTGCATTTTACAAACGGGAATATATCCTTGAATTTAAATATGAATATCTATTCAAAAGTTCACATCTGGCACCTAGGCTCGGGACTTGAAATTGAAGGCAAGAAAGGCCACAGTGTTGACCGTGTCTGGCTTGTACGCACTTCTCTTTTTAGAAACTATATGCCCAGAGAGGCTAAAAAATCTCTCCGATGGGCAACTTGTCGCACTTTGACATAATACTTTTCTAGCAAGAGATGAGAGTAATGAAGTATTACACTATGTTTTTCCAAAAATCCAAGGGATTATCATCGCCACTGGCTAAACTCATGGCCTCGTACTGCGAGATCTCTAAATTGGCTTTGTCATGGTGACTAAGCCTTGCGGGGGTGATGTTGCCCGGTTGATTATTGGTATGGGCTGACAGTAAGCTACCTAATGATACTTTCTTCTTAGGAGGGGCAGACTCTTCGGTCTCGATGGCCCCTCTCTCAGTCGCACTTAATTGTAGAACCATCTACAGAACTGACACTGACAGTAATAAGTTCTTCAACCACCATCTCCTTCTGCTCGGAATCTAAGCTGGCCATATCTCTGTATCTTGGGTCAAGGAATGAGCACCTTTTTAGATGATCCATGAGAAGCACCATATCATCAGAACTTTCTCCAAATCTAAAATAATTAAGTGAATCGCTGGTCGATTACATTTCAATTACTACAAACCCTACATCAATGATGTCTTCTTCAACACGTTAACACATTACCTCAGTTTCCCTATTTTTAAAGCTAAGTTGTTCAAAATACACACTGCAAAAGTAATAATGTTGTCACAATTTGAAGTTAAAAGCCTAAAACTAACCTAAACTATACTAAACTCTAGTCTAGCTAGCTAACATTAGTTGATCTAGAGTTCAGTTTCTAAAGCATGGTGTAATTGCATTTATATTTAAATCAGGACACAATTAATGTGATACATGGGTAAACAATAAATTCTAGTTGGCTTGCAATAAGCTGGTCATAAAAAACTACTCGTTCATTGGCGAAAGCGGTCAAAATATGCGTTGCTGTTTTTAATGTTAGGCATTGGTTCAATCTCCAGTCTCAAAATAAAAATAACATTCAACAACCAATTTTTTTCAATTAGTTCGCATTGGCAGGGCGATTGTGAATTGTGATAATCAGGACTAGTGAGCTACAGAAACACATACCTATTCATGATGTATGTCAGCGTCCGTTGTTTGATATCCTTAGCCAAATCAGACTCATCATCCTCACTACCACATATGACCTTCACGTGTTGCAGCAGCGGTATTAAGGAGCTTATGGTGACTTGCTTCTCGCCACTGAGTATGTCAGTGAGCTGATCAAACGGTTCTAGAGCATTACAAAGCGGTTCAATGACCTCCACATCTTGCCAAGACAATGTCAGATGTCGTTGCTTTCGGAAAGCATCTTTAAAAATAATAATGGACTAAAATATGAAGAAGAGAACAAAAACACCACCAGAAGTGAAACAAAGCTTGACAATGTGCATTGCATAGTCATAGGAATGAAGACATGAGATACCAAAACCAAACCAATAGAAAATACCAAACAACACACATTTTAATAATTTATAAATATACAATGTACATTTCTATATAGGAATATTATTTGTACATAGCGGCTGGGGAGCATCTAAGCATCTAGTGGTGCCCATAGCGGCTAGGGAGCATCTAAGCATCTAGTGGTGCCCGATGTGCTGATCAGCAAGTAAAATACTAAAGGCCAGACAGGTTTCCCTCGAATAGCTCAGCTATTGGATTACCACCTAAAACATAATCAGAAACACAAACAATACAAAACAAACATTTGTGAATCTGTAGGACTCCAATTATCCCCATAGACTAGATGTCTAGACCGTCATCTGACATCATTTGAAAATGGAGATACATGATAAGTGGCCAGTAGAATCAAAGTAGTAGAATCAAAGAAGGATAATTGCTTCCCCTGTTAGGCATTAGTGACCTGTGCGTAATGCAATGCAATATGCATACACTAATTTGTTTTACCTTGTGAGAATAATCGTTGAAGAGCCACATGATTTGCTTTGACAGCCTTGACCATTCTATACGTCGATCCTCAACGTGTTGAGACATCAGACTTTAGCGTTTTATTTTGCCAACTTGTAGTTCTTCCTGGATGTTTCTTAGCTCTCTAGTCTTCTTGAAGGAGAATGAGAAAGTAGATACAATCTTTCTGCATAAACCAACAGCTCAGGCCACTCTGTCATCTTTCAAAGCATTGGTAATTGCATTATGCAAAATATGGCCAAAACAGCTTAGTCTTTGTACGTTTAGTTCACGCAATGCCACGACCATATTAGATCCAGCATCTGTTGTAATTGACATAAGCTTTTCCTTTGAGAGATTAAATTCCTTAAGCACTTCTTCTACACGACTGGCAATATTTATACCCGTGTGGTCTTCCGGTATATAGACACATGCCAAGCAATTGGATTTGAGAACAAATTCATCGTCTATATGATGACAGGTAATGCACAAAAAGGGATCAGTTGTAACTGACGACCACGCGTCCATGGTTAAAGCAAATGCTGTGGAATTTTGTAACTGCACCCCAATCTCAGAGCGTACTTCATTGTAAAGAGCGGGAATAGCAACGTAACGAAAGTGACGGTTACGTGACGGACAGTCATAGTGAGGATCAAGAATGGATCGAAACCGTTTATGATCAACAATGTGGATGGGTAACATGCACTCGGACAGTAGCAATGTTATTTCTCTGGTATAGGATTTGTGCTTTTGCGATGACTTTGCATATTTCTGCACACTTTTAAAACAATGTTTAAGAGTAGGTTGACTACAGTTGGCTGCTTCCTTCGACTTGGCAGAGGTCTGGCTTTTTGTATCAAGTGGACATACAATTTTGTATTCTGATGGATGGTGTTTGCTTAGATGTTGATACATATTTTTTGTGTTTGCCTTTTGCAACTTTACTTGCCGGTTGGTCCCAGTGCATAGTTGACAAATTACCTAAGTGTTTGTACGTGTACCAGCGTTAGCATAGTGTTCACTGGTTTTAAAATATTGCCATGCTGGCGATTTATTCTTTGAGAGACCCTGACTAGATAGACAAGCATCTTCCGTATCTTCTTCATCGATATCTTCATCCATGACAACGAGGGCAGGCTGGGAGTCACCACTACCTGTAGAACTAGACATCTAGAATACAAAATAAATGTTCCATCTAGCATCTACACCGTGCAACGTATAGGCTGTAATTGCAACTCTACTAAATTCAGAATGGTCAGGGGATTCTAATAAGCTTGGTTTCACACTTATAAGTGTGAAACTCTACTCCCAGTGGCAATAAATATAATGTTACTCGGCTTTTTCTACTTTCCAGACTACGCCCCACCCGCACACCCCCACCCAACCCACAAATAGATTCAACTTATAGAGAATTTAGTCATGACCATTTTTCATACATACTTAAAAGTTCTAGCTCTGATACTTCTCTCAGAATATGAAATTAGATGAGGTATATAAAATTTTGAAAATAAACTCCAAACCTAAAAATAAACTCCGTAACGAAAGAATTAATAATGGTCTCCAACTGTTGAATGATAAAGTAATTGTCATTTTGGCAGCGTGTGACTAGAGTTTGGTTGCATTTGATTTTCATTCACTCCAGTGTAGTTTAATAATACTGTAATTATTTATTTAAAAATAAAAAGTTTTAGTAATATTACAGCAATACTATTTATTATAAAAGTTATTGGTGGGGTGTGCAGTGCACTTCAGTAGCTAGTTTTGCAAATTTGCTTTACTGGCACTGTAGTTGGTAGAATACAGATGGAGACGGGTTCCCCAGTCCCCCCAAGCACAAACCCCAAAGCTAATACTTAAATAGCACATGCACAAATTACTTAATGAAAATACTTTTATATTAAACAATCTCATAAACGAAATCTTTATTTTATTTCATAAAATTATAATATTAGGATGTCCAGGCCAATGTTGATATAATCTAACAATATTGTTTGGCAGATGAAAGAGTGTAGAGGAAAATAGCTTTAGAAATGGGTTTGTCTCAGTCTCCGAGTCTGAGAGCAATCTCAATACGGTCATGGCTGGCCGTCATGTCCAATTTCCCAACTTGGGACTATGGTTTTATCTGTGCTTATTTTAGCTTCACCATCGCCAAACCTAATTTTGGTCTGGACACCTAATAATAATAATAACTATAAAACATAATTCATAAATAATAGTAGATATATATAAGAAATCATAATCATAAATCCATGATGGACCATGAGACATGAGTTCATAAGGATATAATGTCAGTTGTCACTATTGGTATTGTCAGTTTGTCACAAAATTAATATGATTATCATGATATTGACTTAATTTATCTTTTTTATTTATTAACATGAAAATAATTTGTACATGTATAACAAAATTATAATTTTGACAATTACAGCAATATTTATGTTAATTACATTATTCTACAGGTCAATAATTAAAAAAAATGTATATAATATAATTATATTAAGTTAGCCAGGTTACCATTTACTAACCCAATCAAAATCAACAAGTACACATGGATATGGCAAATCAGTAATTGAGCTGGTAACAAACTTGTATCTTGCTAACATAAAGTAGTAAATCATGCTTCGTGAAGTCAGTCGAAAGTCAATGTCAACTCACTCACCCTAAGGCCTAGTCCAGTGTCCAGTCCCTAGTTCACTGTCTATCAGTGGCTGTGACCGAGTGGGGTAGAGAAGATATAATTATAATGTTAATTAATACGTCTAGTTACCAAGTTGAGGTCCAGACTCTAGTATCTAAAGAGTAAGATGCTTGACACCTCAAGGCCCAGCCAAGCAATGCTTTGTATAATATAGTTATACAGCTGACAATTTGGTTACTCAGCAATTAACATCCTTCCTAACGATAAAGGGTAACCAGCTAAACACTTTATTTTAAACTCATAATGAAATTTGTCATCCTTCTGCAAAGCAAAACTGCTGCCATCTGTCAAAATCGCAGTACGTACATGCGGCGCGGGAAAGAAAAATAATAGCTGTTACAGCCGTTGCAAGAGAGGAAAACCTCTTATTACGGTTTACCGGGAGTTGTCTCATCAACAGGTTAAATCGTCTCAAAATCGGAAAATCTCTTATTACGGTTAACCGGGAGTTGTCTAATCAACAGGTTAGGTTAACCGCATCTTATATAACCGTATAGTGCGCAGTTAAACCTCTAAACCATGCAACTCTAGTTCATAATAGCACCGCAGTTGGGTTACGTGACTTTTGCGAAACTGGGCTATACACATGGCACTCGCATGTGTACTTAGTACTATCATAGAGTTATTCTACTATGATAATAGAAGGTCAGATAACTCTATATAAGGGAAGGGATAACTCTATAAAAGGAAATACAACTCTATGAGTACTGTACACTAGGCACTATACACATGGCACATGATACTTCACTATACATGTACACATAGCCATATATGGATAATTCAAATATCCCATAATTGAAATCAAGTACCCTGAAAGTTCAATTATGCATGTTCCACTGTATATGTATATGGCATTCTGGGAGGGAAAGAGTACTTTCAAAAATAACTAAGACAATTGGATTACTAGGGTTTGGATGGATTCGGATTGCACAAGGGTTGGATCAGATACATGGCCCTAATGCTAAACTAATGAGCATTTTAGACTGACTGTATCAGTTGTAGTGTAATGCAGAACTAACGTGTACCTTAGACTGTACCTTAGACTGACTGTACCAGTAGTGTAATCCTAAAGCACGTTTCCAGTCTAGATCCAAACAGGAGTTGATGAGGCCCGACGTGCTGTCCCATACGAGGCTACCGGCTAGCAGTACATACAATTTTAGTCTATCTTTACTGATGAATGAGCCAGCCTACAGAATATGACACTTAAGTTAATTGCAATTACATACATAGAAATAAATAACATGACGGACATATGAAAAACACCACACAAAATTGCAGCGCAGTGGTTTATTAGCCACGATTGCATGGTAGTGGTTTATAAGCTAGCCTTGAGCTCATAAACTACATAGCCTGAGTAAAATGCTCAGTGAGAATTTACTCATAATGAGTATTTACACAATTAGTGAGTATTTAAATGCTCAGTGAGTTAAATGCCCGAGTGAGGCATAAGCCTGCTTTTAAGGCAGGACCATATTTAAGAGTTCGGTTCACGGCTTCCAAGAGAACACCTTGGAAGCCGTGAACCGAACAACCGTCAACAACAAGGGCATCGTAGTTGGATAGACAACTGTTTATATGAACATGTGAATATGGTTAATGCAGCACAAGACATTTCAGATAAAGTATTGTAATAATATTTATATAAGTTGTCTTCTCTTGTTGCTCTTATATAATTATTACGAACCTCAATTGTAGCTGTGCGAACAATTATATCATGTATGATTATGTTAAAATTTATCTCCTTCCTAATAGTGTTGACCGGTATGTTATTTTATCAGATGTCTTCTCTTTGAGACAACGTTACCGAATGTATTTACAAGTTGTCTTTCATTGAAGAGTCTATTATAACTGATGCCGAACATACATGTATATATTGATACTCAAGTTGTCCTCTCTTTATGATATTGAGGTATTTATTGTGGAATACATTGTGGAATACATATGTCGGTACTGACCGACTAGTCTCAATATAGTATCACCTGATACTCTCCAAGGCTCAGTAGTGATACTGAAATGGACTTTGCTCTGCGTGTTAGGAGTTGCAAGGATAATTTGCTCCGTCAAGTCAAGAGTTCTAACCACCTCGCGACCAGATTATGGGGTTCTGTCTTGCGACATAGCCAGATAAGGGCAGCATGGTCGGTCCGTAGCGTAAATTCTCAACCCTACATATATGGCCGAAAGTGTTCCTGAGTTGTAAACTGCTAACAGCTTTTTGCGAGTGACAGCGAGTGATACAGTAGTTCCATTCCTGTGGGTTAAGGGTTTTGCTGAAATGTGCGATCACCCGCTCTTTTCCATCCTGTACTTGGGACAACAGAGCACAGGTACCATAGGCCCTGGCATCTGTATCAAGGATGTATTATAAACGGTGATCGGGTAGCCTAGGACCGGAGCAGAACCTAATGCTCACATTGTACTGTCGTACCATTCAACGCCCTTTTAGTGAGCTGTGTCGAAGGGCTTCGCTATCGTAGCAAATCTCTCTATGTACTACCTATAGTAGCCGACAGTACTCAGAAAGGCCCGTACCTCGGCCATATTCGACGGAACGGTGTGGCCTGCTACGCCCTGAGTTTCAGTGTCTGTCGACACACCCTCACTCGAAACCACATGTCCCAGGTACTTCACAGAGGTCTGGGATAACTCGCACTTCGAAGGTTTTAGCTTCAAATTGGCGGCCCTCAGACATCGCAGTACCTCCTCCAGCCTACTGCAGTGGGTGATAAAGTCATCCCCGAGGACTATGACGTCGTCAAGAGTAGTAAAGCAGTAGGGTCCTCCAGTGTAAGTCTTGGAATGCCACTTCCATCGGCCTCTGAAACATCGCTGGGGCTGAAGTAAGACCAAATGGTAGGAAGGCAGACTTCCCTTGGGCACCGGCATCCAATGGTACTTGCTAATAACCAGACCATTTCTTTTAAAAAATAATGGTGAGCAAAAAATCACTCACCTTAAACTTGCTAGGAGAGTGATTTCCACATTCTGCTCATCTTTAGTTTTATGGCGATGCCAAAGTTAACTGCCAGATCACTAATTTTCCAGGTGCTTTGTTTTTTTTTTTTTTGCTGTTCGCTGCCCTAGCGATATTATTTGCACGTGGTAATCCTATAGCAGAGCTAATCGAGGAAAGTCCACAGCACAGATGTTGGCGTAGAGGTTCAATGTGGGCAAGGAGGAAACCTACGGGACAAAAACCTCCCAGTCAACGGTGGGACTCGAACCCACGTCCGTGCAGATAACTTGCGCCATAGCTGCAAGCTTAGACCACCAAGCCACCGTGACACCCCGGTACTTGTTGATCATGCATATGCCACATGCATGATCAACAAATACATCAGAGTGTGGTGTGCTCATCTTCTGCTGTGCATACCCCACATAGTCAATTCGTATCATTTTTTTAAGCAACAAGTTAATTGACTTGGCAGTGGCATGTCCAGTTGCATGAACAGTAATTTCAAAGATTGTTCAGCCACAGATGATTGTTATATTTGAAACTATCTCATTAATTTATTATTAATGGATTTCACAATAACAAAAAGATTTGCTTAAGTCATTGGCATTGATTGATTTATTAATTAATATTAATCCAAATCAATCAATCAATCAATCAATCAATGCAAATCAATCAATCAACCCCATCATTCATCATTGTTTCTGTTAGAAAACGTTAATATTACTTTGTATTTCCAAATTTATCTTTTATCATTGGTATTTTTACTCATCATTCATAATAAATCATTATTATTGAAAACTTTTAATTATTTCTATTCCTGATCATCATTTCATTTTCACCAAATCACTAATTAATCAACAGCAATGATCATCATCAGATTATTTTGTGTAAAGTTTTTATTCACATCAGCATAATCCAACATCAAAAAATCAACTCAGACAGCTACCTAATCTAAGCAAGACTCATGATTGCCGACCTCAACAACCATTGCTGTCCCATCCTTTACCCGGTGTCTTGGGAATTATAGCAATTTTGGCAAGTTGACAGTTGATAATTTCACAAACTTACTATCCATTACTAGCGGTCTGCCAAGCAAAAGTTATTATAACCTAATTTCATCTGATATGTACACTAATCAAAATCTTACAACAATGCATCCCCACAATATATTGAGAAAATTGGAATATGAACTCATGGTTAATCAAGGCCGTGCTCTCAAAGTTCTTATTCTCTACTGGCTATCATGTGTAAATACCAAGTAGAGCTCAATGAATACTTCAAATCAGGTCATGGGGTCATTTTTTAGGTTATAGACTTTGATTCTGTAAGGTTTTCAACAAAGAAGGGTGTCATGGCTGACACACAGCATGCCTCTTCAGTCATTGGATATCACAATTTCAGCGACTGCATTTCATAATTTTGTGAGAAGAAAATTGAAAGAAATGAAATTGACGATGGTTCTTGTTTTCAGTCATACATTTTCTTATAATTTATGAAAAATAATGCACAATAAGGTGAGTGATTTTGCCAACTTTAGGAGAGTAGTAAGAAGCACCTGTAGAACTCAAACTTTTGGTTTTGGTGAGTTTTGGTGCGCAAGAGCTAAAACGCCCCTTAAAAGAAAAGGTCTGCAATAATTGACTACGCCCGATAAAACTGAATAACTACAGGCTATTGTCTCCAAATGACCTCTACTACGGCATTTATAATAAACTCATGTTGTAGTTACATGAACTTTATTGGGGATCCCCCTGTTTAAAACAGTTTCATTTCAGTCAACAAACGATCGCTTTCAATACAAGTAAAGTTTGTCAAATGTGTAGTATTAAATTTAAACTTGGGCACAACTCTTGCATTTTACACCTTCCCAGCCAACCCTCCCCAGACTTGACTCTCGCAATGCGACTGTGCGAGTTAGGATATTACGCCTCGGCTGCTGAGAGCAAAATTATTATGCCAGGGGTTATGTTTTATTGCATACTTGACTACTGTATGCATTGCAAACTACACATATTTTGAATGATTTTATTGTTGAGGGCAGTGATTTTTGGAGTTCACCGGTAAAATACGGATGAGGCACAGGGAATCTGTACATTCTGCAGTTATAACTAAGCAAATAGGATGATGGAGCTCGGGTTTTTGGTTTGTCAGACATTATTTTGGATTTCTGACAAATTATTTTGTATCTGCTTTGTTCTGATAGAAGGTTGTACAAAGCTGATGACGCATAAACTAAAATTTGGAGGTAACACTGATCGAAAGTACCAATTGTCATGGCCTAATAATTTGATATGTTTGTTAATTGTTATTGATTTATTAGACAATCTGTATCTTCATCAATTGAGAATTGCGAGATAAAACTAAACTCTTACTATACATTGATACCGAATTGAAGAATCACACTGACTAAAAATTTCACAGTAAAATATATGATTATAGTTATAAAATTGCATATGCAATTGGAAAAACCACTAGAGTATTTAGCTGATCTGGTCAGAGTTGGCTTAAAGTGCGAACTTGCACCCCTGGAGGATATTTAGTATTGATTCAAAGTAATGCGACTAAAAAGTGGGTGCTTTTCATTAGATAATATTTTATCAAAATGATCCATTCTGACTTAAAATCATTCAAGAAGAGTATGCCGAACATCTCCAGGCTTTCGTTATAATCTAGATCGGATTGTAGGATCAGGCGAGTGGCAGTTATTTGTATTCGTTTCAATTTGCATCTGCTTTGTTCTGATAGAAGGTTGTACTAAGCTGATGACGCATAAACTAAAACTGCTCGTACCAGTAGCAATAATACCAAAGTTTTGAAACTAATAATATTTATGTCTTTAAAACGCCAAAGGCACTGTGTATTCTGTATGAACTGGCAATTCCTAAGAACAAAGTCCCATTCCACCTAACTAAAAGTAAGACAACAATTTGGTTTGTCAGTTGTTTGTTGCGGTATGCAACTATTGCATCTTTTTGCAGTTAATAATAGCCTATTTGCATGAAAATGAAAATTTCTTTCCAATTAAATATTTCCTGCACTTTTTCTATATTTCCTGCAATTTTTCCTTCTAAACATATTTCCTTGCGCATATCCAAATTTCCTTTTTTCAGCATGTTTCCTTCCAAATGGAAGCACTGCTGGTGTCCCCATTTTCACCAATGTCAGGAATAGCATGCACTTTATCGACTAAGTTTATAAAAGTAGAAGATGACAACTTATGTAGATATAGACACCTGATCTATACAAGACTGCGGGGTACTGGAACTGTAATTTCTCACAACGGTCGAGATTTAATATTTAATAAGTGCCAAGTTGTGGACCTTTTGTTAACGAACACTTTTTGCTACATGACATCTGTAATAGCTCACTGTGCTTCAGTATAGATCACAAAAAATATCTGCTATGCTGAATTTGCCAGTTGGATTAGTTGCTTGGGTTGTATGTTGGCAGCCGCAACGTCTGCAGTCCACCCTACTATGCTGGCTAATTGTAATTGTAGTGTAAGCTGGGTTCAGGTGTTCTTGTGAGTCACCGTGATGATGAAATTGGCCATGTGACTCGCCAAATTACCAAGGGAATGATATGCATATATGTAGTTATATAAATAACTTTAGCTGGTTCATATTGTAGGAATGTATTCTGCCGAGGGATGCACACAACATTTAGCGATAAAATTGTTTGGGGAATTTTTTTGTTAATTTGTTCTTTAATATTTTTAATCTTAATGCCAGTCCCAGAGTCAAATGAAACTAGGCAATTCCATTCCATTTCCATCAAGTTATTTTGGTTTCTCGGATGGTGCATATACTCGCACACAATTTTGCCAATCAGTTTAGTTGAATGTTATTAGTGTGTGATAAACTAAAAATTACGAGTGATAATTGCTTAGCAAAATCAAAAAAATATTTCATCACTTTCATTTCTTGACAGGACGTTGGTCCAAAGCGAACATTTTGCATGCATCGTATTGGCTATTATTTCTTTATCTATATGTATCATTATGATAGCTTTACACATCTTAGACATTATAGATTGTTCAAGTCTAATGAAAGTTCAAATTAAGCCTATTATTTATTGACTAATAATGCTGTGGAGTTGTAAAAGAGCGATGAAAGGGCGATATCGCCCTTCCATAAATGCGCGATAACTCTATATGGCAGTCGTGAGTCTGACTATATTCAACTCACTTATTGTGGGAGACAACTCCGCGAAAATTGCTGTAGTCGATTAGAAGTTGATTAAACACTTGTTCTTTTGAACTCAACTCACTTGCTGGCCGCCTCATGGAAACCCAGTGCTTAATGGTTAATGGTAATATTTAATTGCATTATTTTTCCTTTGTTATAGTAGAAGAGAAAAATCATATATAAATACATGATAACACCATTTTCCAATTACGTTAATTCCTAGTAAAAAGCCTTAATGTGAGCTGCACCCACATTTTAGGCTATTTTGTCACTTTAAAACTGCCAGAGAATTTTTAAAAAGGTTTTCAACTATGGGTTGCTCATACCATCAGAAGGGCCAATTCAAAAAAGCATAACGAGGCTGTATTCCTGTTGCGAGATATCAGTGGTTAAAATCTTCATAATCGTATAGCATTACATTGGAAATTCAGGTAGTTGACACCACAAGTGGCTACATTGAATAAAACAATCATGCATTGGTAGAAATTTATTTTGATTGGCTAATTCACTTCTGGTGTCAAACTCAATTGAGCTCAATACAATCTTATTTGAGTTTCGGGGATTGTAAACAGCTCTATCTCATGACTCTCATCTCTATGACTGCCATGAAGTTTTTTTCTGTGATCTTCTGATGGTATGAACAATCCATGATTGAAAAATCTCTGATAGTTTTTGAGTTACAAAATAAGGGCAAAATAGCCAGCCTAAAATGTGGCAGAGCTCACATAAGGAATATTGCCATGAGGGATTGAAAATATTGCTAAAGGAAGCCCTGAAATCAATCCAGTTGAACAGTGTCCATTCCTTTGCTTGGCTATTCCTACAATATATACGTATTAAAGTAAAATTGGAACAACAACAGTACTAAAAGTATTTTGTATCTATCTTGGAGCAAACAATATTATCATCAGTTGTTAATAGGTTGAAATTCAAGTTCATAACTCTGCTTTTGCCTGTGCCACATAATTTGTCAAGAGTTTTCTCCACGCTTAAGTTGTAGAAATTTATAGTACTTAATACCAAAATTTAATTATAATTTGCAAGTAATTAGATAATTATTTTCAATAGTGTGGCTGTGACATTGATGGATGAGCTAATTGGCGCTTGGCTATACTTTTTGTAGATTTGTGAAGTTACTGGAGACTGTCAGCAACCCACCTGTGATATCTGATATCCCATTCCCAATCCCATCTGATATCCCATTCCCAATCCCATCTGATGTCCCACCATCCTTGGAGTGGCAGGAATGGACCTACCCAGAGGTAAATTTGTATATTATAGGCAATGACGTTGTAGATAATCACCAAGTGTCTACCGATTCCCATTTAAGTATAATAGTAAGTGCATTTATCACTGATATGTCTTTATTATGAGATTTCTGTGAACACTGCGTACATAGTTTACATATCACATGGAGTTGTCTTCTACCAGCCGTGTGTTGCGTCTGATTCCACTATCATGAGTTGATGTGCAGGTAGGTTATTGTAATTGACTAGGCATTACATTTGCTTCATAGAAATATAAACTTGTCCACTATTTGACAGATACAACACTATTTAACTGGCTCGGTTTATATTGTTATGTCATGTGCTATAAATTGTAAACCAATGTGATTACTAAATAAGAATCCTACAGAGCTGCTGTTTTGTTTTTTATTTTGATCAACATGGCAAATGAACATGGATAATAATTAATTACGATTATTGATTATCCAAGGTGATTAATTAATTATCTAAGGTGATTAGATGGCCCAGTGGACTAGCGAGGCGGATTAGCAATCGCAAAGTTGTGAGTTCAAATCCCGTGGTAGTCCACTCGTTTACTTAAGTAGCCGAGTCTGTTAGGGTGTTTGTAAAGGGCGTCCAGTGCTTTATGCAATGTAGGGTGTAATTCACCGATTTGAGGTTGTAAGGCCGAAGATCGCCGAAGTGTGCTTGTACCCAGTGACCAGGCGGTAATAAGTTCTGTCCACCGCTTAGAAGTTACTGTCTAACAGTTTCATTAAGCGGTATATAAGCGAACTAATTATTATAATTATCATTATTACTATTAGATAAAGAAATAATATTATTTTTTACGAAAATGGAAAAAGGATTAGAAATAAAATCCCAATACACAGTAACTTAGCTAATATTATAGGCGCATGGCGAAAGAGTCGGCAGCCTGCAGCCCCAAGTGGAGCAGAGGCTATGTCAAGTAGTCGAGCAGGTACTGCTTCAAAGCGGTCCTACTGCCCCAAGTGGAGCAGAGGCTATATCAAGTAGTCGAGCAGGTATTGCTTCAAAGCTGTCCTACTGCCCCAAGCAGAGCAGAGGCTATGTCAAGTAGTCGAGTAGGTGCTGCTTCAAAGCTGTCCTACTGCCCCAAGTGGAGCAGAGGCTATGTCAAGTAGTCGAGTAGGTGCTGCTTCAAAGCTGTTCTACTGCCCCAAGTGGAACAGAGGCTATGTCAAGTAGTCGAGTAGGTACTGCTTCAAAGCTGTCCTACTGCCCCAAGTGGAGCAGAGGCTATGTCAAATAGTCGAGCAGGTACTGCTTCAAAGCTGTCCTACTGCTCAGCTCCCTAAGACATCGCACCAGACACCTGTATTTACTGGTGGTCATACACTGGGTGTGCAGCAGGTGGTATGCCGTAGCCTGTTAGTGTTGTATACCTGTCATTAGGTGCAGCAATATCACTGATTGGTGTAATATCACTCGCTTGTTGGACGATTAAGAACAATCAATCAATCTATGGAGGCAGTCATTTTATGTTTTTGGTTGTATAACATAATGAAATTCCTGTGAAATTTTCATAATAATGTTGTCAACTGCTAATCATTTTCTGGTACTCTACGAACGCTTGTTCTGGGTTCTCCATTTTAATTACATGTGATTGGATCAATTAATCTTTAAATTCTAATCTGCTAAATGGTTTTGACTTTTAAGTTTATATAATTTCCCTAAATTTGTCATTTTACTTTTTTTTTACAGATATAGAGGTGAAGTTAGAACCTGATGTCATTGAAAATGATATTGCAATTTCCAATGGTTAGTATATATTTATATATATATATATATATAGTCTAATCTTCAGTCTCTACTCTGTTAAGATTGACACAGCTAATGTGTAGGTGTGATGTGTGTAGAGACTGATCTAGCTTCAACTGAGCTACAATATGGGAGTTAGCTCCTTTCATGTGGAGGCAACTACCAATCACTGCTCTATTATTTACCTTCAATTTACTATTTACCGTAAATCTTAAACAATAGAGTCGTGCTGTGCTAGTTTTATTCCAGAGTAGTACTCTGTGATGCTGTGCTGTAATTCAGAGTAGTGCTCTACGATGTATCAAAGAAGTAGAATATTGCACAGGAGCCTATAATATGTAGACTTTACTGTATAAACAGTCAGACTTGTGGATTGCAGGCAAAGGCCTAACTTTTATATGGGCAGATTTAGTGCCTACGGTTATTCCCGTTATGTGAGATCTAATATACAAATGATGCACAATTAGATGAATAACATTGTCATATTTTCAATTCTCGGATTTTTATTATTATGTTGAGAACTCGGCATATTAAAGGCACGTCTCGCAAGAAACATGATGGAGCAGAGGCTTAGTTGCAGCTTTGTAGTGCTGGCCTGATATTTAATAAATGTAACGTCAGCTGACGCATTTAATTGGTGTACCACACAATAGTATAGAAAATTTTATCTGTTCTCCAGTTGTGTTTCAGCACAGAATGAGGGCATTGTCAATGGTGTCGTATTATTGTAGTGCTTGGTAATTTACCTCACATTAAAGGGAGACAACTCCCATAGTATATCATTATACTTTATATTTTTTAGTGTACATTTTAATGTCAGGTCATAGAGATATATATATATAATAACTAAATATAAATAGTTATATATATATATATCTGTGTCAGGTATATTATTAGTGTACGGACTCAACATTTCCATGCGATTTGTCTATCGGGCTAGTCTACAGAGCGCAGAGCTCATATATACGATTACTTTGTATATATGATTTTCTTACTTCAGTTCTTGCATCAGCATCACCTTTGAATTATCTATCTTCATGAAGTTGTGTTTTCCAAACTAATTTGAAGTAAGTCTAATTGTGACTTCAGACTTTGGCACTAGAATCATTTTAAAACCCATGGAGGACGATAAACACATTATGCGTGCCGAGTTGTCACTTCCCCACGGACGAACAACGCATACATTCGTTTTTGGACACAATTATTATAAATGAAATCTCGCTATGGTTGCTCAATACTAATGTTTGTAAGGTTTGGAAAGTTAAAATATAGTTATAACTATTATGATTAGATAGATTTAATTTTATTTTGAACAATGAATTGACATTGATGAGGCAATTTTGCTTCAGTACAAACTGGCAACCTGAGTGGAAGAAGAAGCCTATGTGTTAATACTGGAACTTCAGATTTCACTGAAATCTTTGCTGATAGTGGCTCTGAGACATACAACAGTGATGAGGATGAAGAATGGGAAGAAAATGAGAATGTAAGTAGGATCTAATTGCAGCTAATAGATGTATATCACTGTGGCAGAGTCAGCAACTTTAGTTGTCAAATTCAAATCAAATCAAGTGAGCAATTTGAGACTTTTTTTTATGGTAGGCTACTACAATCATGTGGTATAACCGAACTAATGAATTCACTCTAAATGACCAAATCAATAAAATACTCAACAATCATATTACCGTGCTTTGATGCGATGTTAGTGAGTGTAATGGGTGTCGGGGTAGTGTGGTTGGTAGCAGCCTGAACTTGTAATCCAACGGTTGCATGTTCGAGGCTCATGCGTCGCATTCTGGCAGAAGAGCTTTCAGCAAGCTTCTAACCCGTATTCGCTACATGTGCCGCGTTGCATAGCAATAACCCAATGCAGATAGCCCAATAAAACATACCCAGGCTGATTTTACATCATTCCGAACAAATTGCGTCAGTCCTCAGAAAAGTGAGGTTGGCAATAGACAAAATAGAGAACTAGAACACGAATTGAAAGTCTGGTGCTGATTACTACTTGACTAGTACACTTCAGCTCAACAATGTTGTTTTTTAGATTACCTTAGTTTGAATATCGTGTTAGGGTTTTCAGTTTGAAATGTGATTGCACATTATCAGTATAAGACAATTACTTCTTCACCCATAATTTGGGTTCAAGTCACAGGCTATTCCAAAACTGTACAAGTTACACCTGCCTCTACTACTACTAGTGAGTTGGTCACTGCTTGGTGTTTTTCAACCACAAGCTCATATTCATTATCATGCTATTGTTTTACTATCATTAAGGTCTGGATTACAGGCTATTCCAAAAATGTGCAAAGTTTCACCTGCCCCTACACATCCTTGAGTAGTTAGTCAAATTATTGATCATTATGGCGGGGTCTATGATCACAAAAACTTATTATTGTCATTATGATTGTATTATATTTAGCAGGCAGACTCCAGTGATGATGACTGCCACCATAATAATGATAGGCCTGTGGTACATGAACAGAATGGTGGTGGTGATGCTTTCTTTAACCCTGCCACTGCTGACATCAATCCTGATGCTGCCATACCATTGCCAGATATAAGGAATCTGACATGGTCCAACCAAGACCAGCCATCACAACCTGCTGCTTTTACAGGGACCTCAGGCCTCAAGACTGACGCTGTCCATGCCAGCAGCAAACCTATTGAGTTTTTTCAACTATATATGGCAGAAAATGTATTCTCTCACATAGCAAATGAATCAAACCGGTATGCCAGACAGATACAGAATTATACATTTGAGACCACTACTGAAGAGATCAAGGTTTATTGGGGGCTGACAATGTTAATGGGCATTGTAAAGAAACCCAATATAAAACTTTATTGGAGTACCAAAGAGCATCTCTCCACGCCTGTATTCGGTAAGACGATGACACGTGATCGCTTCAGTCAGATAACTAGATATTTACACTTCGCTAATAATATGACAGCAACTGCTGGTGATAAGTTGAAAAAGATACGCCCCTTCTATGATATGATCACAAGGTCCTTC
The DNA here is from genome assembly GCA_027564295.1 of Himantozoum antarcticum. Lineage (NCBI taxonomy): Eukaryota > Metazoa > Bryozoa > Gymnolaemata > Cheilostomatida > Bugulidae > Himantozoum > Himantozoum antarcticum. Next base: position 18,171 of record JAOQGN010307503.1, read on the forward strand.
TCAGCGGTATGTGAACCAGGTGAGCAAATATCCATTGATGAGGCACTAATCCGGTTTTTTGGAATACTCGAATTTAGAACATATAATGCAAGCAATAATGCCAAATATGGCATGAAAGCATACAAACTATGCGACCCGTCAGGCTACACATACAAGTTTGACTTATACACGGGAGCTACTGACAATGCAGGAGCCATCTGCAAAGGAGTAAATAAAGTTGTCATGGATCTCATGCAAGGCTATCTTGGATGTGGGCGCAAAGTATGGATGGACAATTACTATAATAGCCCTGAGCTATTCAATCTTCTGCTTGAATATAAAACCTATGCAGCTGGAACCCTCCGTATAAATTGCAAAGGAATTCCTGTTGATCTAAAAGCTAAAAAGAAGCGAAACAAGGGTAAGTTACACACAAGCTAATCTGCCCGGGAGTTGTCCCTTTTCAAATTTGTTAGTCCGACTTTGGAAATTTCTAATTTTGGGCCCGAACCCTTTACAGACATGGCCAATGTATCATTCTAAAGAGAATCTTTGGACTTTCAAGTGAATCTAATTTGAGTAATCTAAACCAATCCCAAATTATGGTATCATGCTATCAGCTAGACTTTGAAATAGGAAAAAATAGGGGCAAACTATTTCAAAAATTCCAGGAGTTTTTTGTTGTTTTAGTGTTACTACTGTGCTCTCGCTCCCTTTTTAACGGGCCTCTTAAGCTTGAAGCTTGTATGAACAGCAGAAGCTAGGTGCGAAATGAAGAGCCCACCTTCACAACAGGATGGTACGGCTGGGATTCGACCCCAGGAGCTTGTGGGCCATAAGCAAGAATCTAGCCACTGAGCTATCCTGCCACCCAATGGTTAATGGCTAATGCACGATTACTTATCAAGCTTTGTTTAGAAATGGATGCACCGAAATTTGTGATAAAATATGATGTTTGAGTGTCACAAAATATGCACCATTTGTCTATTTTGTCTCCTGTTTATTATGTCAAATCGCAGTTTTAATTTGAGTTGTCACCGCAACTCGGCAAGGTTCTGTTTGGTATTGCAGGTGATTGCGAGTTTCGTAGATCTAATGAGCTGCTCATTATGGTATGGAGAGACAAACGGGATGTTTCCTTAATTAGCACAATGCATGACGCCACCATGGTAGATACCGGTAGAATAGATCGGCAGAGCGGCATTCCAATCATCAAACCAAAACTTTTAATGGACTATAATAAGAATATGGGTGGAGTTGACTGTTCGGATATGCTAACTAACACTTACGCAGACTCGAGAAAGAGTATGAAATGGTACAAAAAACTTGTTTTTCATTTATCCGATTTGTCGGCTACCAATGCATATGTGCTATTCAAATCCGTTACTGGTACAAAGCCAACTCAAGTAGAATTTTTGGATAGTGTTATCAGATCACTTCTTGAAAGTCATTGTGATAAGCGACCTCTGCCTAAAAAATGTGGCCGTATCACTGCTGACTCCCTCAATAGGCGGCAATATAAATCTTCAACGCATTGGCCCGGTTATATTGTTGCTCAAGAAGGTGCTAAGAGGAAGAATCCTACTAGAGTTTGCATAGTTTGCAAGGCGAAGCCTGGGGGTTTGAGATCTGAAACTAGATACCAGTGCAACGAATGCAAGGTTCCATTACATGTAGTTGGATGCTTTGAGGACTACCACACCAAGCAAATTTTTTGAGATAACATGAATACTTTGTGTCTGCGCAGTGGGCTACTATGTACTCTCACTAGTTAGTACTATGCACTCCCGCTAGTGACTACTATGTACTCTCACAAGTTGCTACTAGGTACTCTCACTAGCTACTACTATGTGCTCCCGCTAGTTACTACTATATACTCCCGCTAGTTACTACCATGTACTCTCACTAGTTACTATGTGCTCCCGCTAGTTGATACTATGTGCTCCCGCTAGTTACTACTATGTACTTCTGCTAGTTACTACTATGCACTCTCACTAGTTACTACTATGTACACCCGCTAGTTACTACTATGTGCTCTCACAAGTTACTATTATGTACTCTCACTAAAGTTACTACTATGTGCTCCCACTAGTTACTACTATGTACTCTCACTAGTTACTACTTTGTACTCCCGTTAGTTGCTACTATGTACTCCCCACTAGTTATTACTATGTACCAGGGTTGGGGTCACTAAAAATAATTGCATTTTCTAAATATTTTTGCCCTAAATGGCATTGAAGTGAACTAGAACTAAGAACTAAATTTCTCCCTAAATTGAACTAGAGCTAGAACTAAAAACTAAATTTGTCATAAAGTTGAACTAGAAATAGAACTGAGAAGTAAATTTACCATAAAGTTGAACTAGAACTAAGAACTAAATTTCTCCCTAAATTGAACTAGAACTAGAACTAAAACTAAATTTGTCACAAAGTTGAACTAGAAATTTAACTAAGAAATAAATTTGGCACAAAGTTGACTAGAATTAGAACTAAGAACTAAATTTACTATAAAGTTGAACTAGATCTAAAATTGAAACTAAATTTACTATAAAGTTGAACTAGAACTAGAACTAAAAACTAAATTTACCATGAAGTCGAACTAAAACTAGAGCTAAAACCTAAAGTTGCTACAAAGTCGCACTAGAACTACGAACTAAATTTATCACAAAGTTGGAACTAGAATTAGAACTAAGAACTAAAGACACCGCAAAGTTGAACTAGAAATAGACTAAGAACTAAATTTTCCCCTAAATTGAACTTGAACTAGAACTAAGAACGAAATTGCCTCTAGATGATGAACTAGAACTAGAACTAAGAAATATATTGATCCTGTAAATGTTGAACTATAACTAAAAATGAAGTACATTTATCTCAATTGAAGCTATAAAATGGGAAATGAGAGATAAACCGAAAAAGAAATTAAGAGATATAAAACTAAATTCAATCTTTAATTACAATCAAAGTAGAGACTACTCCCTCAATACTCATTGCTAAACGGAAACCAGTACTAAATCTATGGGCCATTACTTATATAAACTATCAACTTGTAACACTACAACAAAACAAATCCAACTAAATTGATAATTAAATATGAAAATTAGGGTCCCTAGAAATGAGAGCTAAAACTGAACTAAGAAATAAATATTTTGGTAATGAGAGCTGAAAATTGAACTAAGGACTAAATATTTCAAAAATGGACTAAAGATTCCAGTCACTAGAAATGAGAGCTAAAATTGAACTAAGAACTAAATATTTTAAAAATGAGAGCTGAAAATTGAACTAAAAATTCCAGTCCCTAGAAATGAGAGCTAAAAATTGAACTAAAATTTCCAGTCCTTAGAAATGAGAGCTAAAAATTGAACTAAGAACTAAATATTTTAAAAATATGAGCTAAAAATTGAACTAAGAACTAAATAGTTTAGAAATGAGAGCAAAAAATTGAACTAAGAACTAAATATTTTAGAAATGAGAGCTAAAAATGGAACTAAGAACTAAATATTTTTGAAATGAGAGCTAAAAATTGAATTAAAATCTAATTTTCATCCAAAATGAGAGCTAAATTTCCTCTAGAACTAAGAACTAACAAATTTACTTCATATTTATGGATATTTCTAGGGGCAATATTAGTTCGCCCCAACCCTGCTATGTACTCTCACTAGTTACTACTATGTACTCTCACTAGTTACTACTATGTACTCCCGCTAGTGCCTACTATGTACTCTCACTGGTTACCATTATCATCCGATCATCGCTACCCTCTTTAGAAAGGACTTTAGCAATTTGGTTCTCGATTGTCCATATTTAGATCAGTTCATTAGCGACCTTATCTTACAGCTGTGCAGATTCGTTAAGTCTGAACAGCTGTTAATACTATAGGCTGAGGGTGAGACTAGCTCGCTGCGATGATGTTGGTGGCAGTGGTATTCCATTCCTTGTTATTGTGGACGAAGAAGCCTCTTGGTTGGTATTTGGTGTTGCAATGTGGGACTAAAACCTTCCGTTTTACTCTGGTATCTTGTGTTCTTCCTGATGCCTTGATGTATGAGGGCAGATTATCCTCAGAGATGTTTTCATTGAAGATCTTCAGTCGGCATTGTGTTCTACGCTCAGAGAGAGGGTACCATCGCAAGTCTTGCTAAAGCGCTGTTATACTGGTAGTTCTGTCATTATGTTTGATGTTGCATGAAAACCTGACTGCTCTCATCTGTACGTTTTCTAGTTCTTTCTCATGTGTGACAGTTAGCGAATCCCATGATGCACTGGCGTACTCCATGATAGGTCTACTGAGGCTCGTCTAGGCTGATCCTTTCACCTGTGTCAATGATGTAGTTCGGGGTGGTCTAATGATACCAAGCATATTGCCTGATTTGTTGATTGTTACTGCTACATATCTGTCTGATTTTAATCCTTTGTCCAGGGTTACACCAAGATAATTGGCTCTGTCAACCGTAGGTATGGTCACAAAATTGAGCTTAAATTGGTGTATAGATATGTTCGTTTTCCTTGAGAACAGCATATTATGTTCTGATTTTATGGTGTTGAATTCCATGTTCCAGTCCTTGTCCACTTTCTCTAGCTTCTCTAGATCCTTCTGTAACTCCCAAGGTGTTGTCCATCTGTATTATAGATCATTGTCAAGTCGTATTGTGGATTTCAGATTTGTGGACATATCATTGATAT
>JAOQGN010307614.1:0-15111 GCA_027564295.1 Himantozoum antarcticum
AAACACCTGCCTGATACCCTCACCCCTGACAGGGTATTCCCTGGGCCTGGTGGCGTCTTGTATTGAAAAATTTGCAACTTATGCTGCTTAAAATAATGCAAAAATACTTTTAAATGTGAATTCGAATACTTTTAAAACATTGATTTTTTAACACATATTATTTATTTTTTCAGGAAAACAGTGCTGTGCACTTACTGTTCACCTGAATAAAAATGAAATATATATATTGGCGTATCCAATGTGGTATAATTAATCTACTTGGCATAGTGTGACTACTTGACATAGCCAAGTTGGGAATATTCCAACTTGGCTGCAACAAAGGAATAAATGTCCAACTCTGTAACTGATAAATGCAGTGTACTAAATAAATATAAAAGTATAACGATAAGACTAGCACTGTGACTCTAGCATTCACAATAATAATAAATAGTTGAGTGTTAAGCCTACATGCTTAACACTTTTATAAAACTAATAATGATGTACAGAATGAATAAAAATATGTATGGTTGTTAATAGTATTGTCAGTCCGTATAGTGGTGTGATGTTACCAAATGTTATTAGAGGGGTGGGGAAGGCACCAGACATCATGAGGTCCACCACAAGAGATTGCAAATCAAAACAACCGCTGCCCTGCATTTAAAGTGGCAGGCTAAAACCAAATACCATAAGCATAAGTTTACTTAATGCGCAGAAGCCAAAGCTGAAATCTACTCCACAGTTGCTTAGGATCTGGTGATAGTTCAGACGGCCTCTAAGGTAGCCACCGGAAATTGCTACAATTCTGATTTTTCTGTATCGCTGATCAAATAATATATTGTATTTTAATATCTAGCATCATTTCAATCTAAGCTTGGCTGCAATTCCTGATCTTGATCCATGATAAATCTAAACCCACCAAAGTTGACAGGCTAATGGCGCCGTGCTACTGCAGCATTGAAGATTCAAGACAACTATTTTAGGAGTAAATATGATTACAATATTTTGTTATAACATATCAATTAAGGATTGTGATTAAATACCCAGTGTATTGGGTATTTTGTATTAGATTGTATGGGGTGTATCACCCAATAGGATTTCTGTTACCACTGCTTATAGCATGGAGTTCTGGGTCTGGTTTTTGTTTGTTTTGTTTTGTTTGTTTTTGTGTTACTGCTGTGATTTTGCTTCCTATTTAACGGTAGCTCTGATATCTGGATAAACATGTTCAAATATTGTAAAGTTCTGCAGTAGTCACCTTAAAAACTAGTGCAATGCTTTAACATAAGGTCTAGCAGTAGTCGCCTTAAATACTAGTGTAGCGTTTATGGGATCTTAATCAGCATTTCTGAAGTAGAATCTAAAGTGTTGTAGTAGTAGCTTGTATGTAATAATATTTATTCTATGGGCCCTCTCAGTAGCATGGCATGGGTATTAATGGAAGAGGCAATAGAAAACAGCTTGCTTATATTGTAAAAAGGAGGCCGGCCTATTAGGACCGGCTCAAGGGGATCTGTTAAGGGACCAGTCAGGGCAAGGGGACCAGCCAGGGCAAGGGGACCAGCCAGGGCAAGGGGACCAGCCAGGGCAAGGGGACCAGCCAGGGCAAGGAGACCAGCCCTGCTGGCTGCATAATACATGGTATAAAATAAGTATAAGTACAAATGGCTAATATAATAATAGAATGCATGTACAATTGGTGCTTAGTGTCAGTGGCACAGTATTGGCAAGTAAGGTGGGGCTAGGCGGTGCCTGCAGTACAGTACACAATAATATTATTCGCCGTGCAGCTGTCCTCAATTGGCGTCAATGGAATTCAATTTCGATCAAAAGCATAAGGCATTATATTGCATGGCCTTACATCAGTAGTCTGAACATATCATTTTACTCTGTTTGATATTTATGTTTGTTCTTTGAGCGACCAAGTATTCTATTGTTGGCATTCAATCTTATAATCAATGATCAATCATTGGTTGCTATGTTACTAAATGCATAATGTAATGCCTAAACACTGAGCAGCAGGTGTGTAATAGCAAAGTACTAGAAAAGAAAGCTAGATGAAGTGACGCACTAAACATACTTGAGTGACTGAGTACATTACAGAAACTGGATATTTGCACTAGGTATAGTCTGAGTACATGACATAAGCTGCATACCTGTACTAGGTACAGCCTTCCATTCAAGCTACAGGTTACTGCAGCTACACAGTGTAGAACGAGGTGTGTTTTGACCTCAAAGTATCACATCCAGGGACAGGATGTAAACAAATGAGAGACATAAGAACAACTCCAACTATCTGCATCCTGTAGGTAAGCTTTAATATTCAAAATGTTTAGTAAGAATGGAGAAAGTGTATGAAAGGTCGCCATTTGAAGTTTGGTTCTAGGGTCACTATGTTCAAGGCCACACGAAGCTAATTGTTAGGTTTGTCTGCTTCCACATTTTCACCTCCACATGGGAGTGAGCGGGGATGGTATATTTTACCATTTTCCATTTTATGGAGTTCAGAGAGAGAAGACAAAATTTAATCTTTTTAAAATATGTTCTGCTGGAAGTGAGCGAGAAGTTATTTGAATTTTTGCAAGTATTTTTGAATTTGGAGAGCAATATTATAAATCTGTTTTGATCGTGCAAAAATTATGTTTTCGATGCAGAAAAATTATATAATTCTCAAAATAATATATATCTGAATGTTGCCTTGCGTTCTCTGATAATGGAGAGCCACAACCAACGAGTAAGTCGGTGTAGCAAGAGAGTAGGCTTTACAGCCCATAGTCTCAATACCCCGGTATGACAATGACTTTTATCTAGCACAGCGCCAGGGAACCTGCATGAGGAATTAGTGAACCTTAGGACGGAGGCTGAAGACATTAGTACATTTAAGTTGAGAAGGACTCAGGATTCAGAGAGGTAGCACTGCCAAATACTATCTCTCAAATGTAATTGTAACGGGTACAAGTAGTAGAGAAGTGTTCAAGGGTATCCAGTGTTGTATTGGCACATGAAACATGAGGTAAACACCTGCCATATACCGTGGCCCCTGACAGGGTATTCTCTGGGGTCTGGTGGCGTCCTTTATTGAACAATTTGCAACCTATGTTGCTTAAAATAATGCAAAAATACTTTTAAATGTGATGTAGAATACTTTTAAAACATTGATTTTTTAACACATATTTGTTTCTGGAAAAACGTGCTTTGCACATATATTAAGATTACTAATTAACTTGCACTGGGATTATATTAAGTCAAATATACTGTCACATATCTACAAAGTTTTCCTTGACGATGAAAGGCAGTGAGTAAGCGCTTGTTTACCTCAGAAACTTTTTAAGCGGTGTAGTGGCACTACACTGCCACTACACCACTGGTGGGTATCTTCAACGGAGTCACACTTGTACAAGTAGGCTCGTCAGGAAGCCCCATCACAGCAAAGTGTTTGCGGAAGCACACTACCACAGTACCCATCTATCAGAGAGCGATTATTTTTTAGGTCTACTCTGTGCAACTGCATACGCTCATTAGTTTTTTAACCTCTACTTTAGTAAAGAACAATTTAGTTGGTCTACAGCTGTTCGACGCCATCCATCTATCATTTACATGTATCTCATCTAAAACATGCTCGTTTATGTCATTCTTTATTGCTATAGTTAGTAGAGGCAAAGCTGGTTCAGCATTACCAATGTTAGCTTGTATGTCAGCATTTTCATTACCTTTGATAGCGGGTGTGATTAATAGCTTGTAATTGACGCTCAATTGATTGGACATAGCCAGGTCAAGCATTTTCTAATTATAGCCCATACTGACTCTATAATGAGAATGTACTGACTCTATACACTCACAAGCATATATATAATACATAACTTCACAGGTGTGGTCTTGGTTTAACACTAATATAGGACCTACAGTGCTCTTGGGTGATAAGTTGCAAAGCTCATCAACTAAGCACTGCAGTGAATTAGTGTGAACGACTCTGTGAATAGGACACCTGTGACATAATTGAAGCACAAAATTAATATATAATTAACAGTACATCTGAGATCTGGTTACAAGGCTAGACTTCGCGTATTGGCATGTAGAGATTATCTCAGTAATCCGCATATTATATGAATAGTACACGCGACAATAAGTGAGCTAGTTCAAACATAGACAAAAGAGAGTCTACATTAGAAACTTGAATAGAGGTCTTTGGTGCGTTCCGAGCTAAAGAGGGTCATTGCGGGATTGTGTAATTTAGCCTGACTTCATATTTGGGACCTGACAGAAAATTTATTCGGTCGCAAAATTAATAAATTTATCACTTACTGTGTCCTTGGTTATATTACGAGCTCAAGCAAGTGAACTGGTGCATCGGGTCTCAAGGGCACAAGGGAGAGCACATGCTAAAGTTGACCCAGTCTTAGAGTCTTAGAGTTGCTACCATTACAGAACCGAACCACATTAGAACCATTACCACAGTTTCGCACCAATTCAGAACAAAACAAACAAACAAAATTTATATCTAGTCAAAGGTTGTTCATTCAAGTACACAGATTATATATATACTTAGATGTTACAAATTTTCCATTATTGCATCACTTCCTCATAGTTGTTGGTATTTTCCCAACTCTTCTCCACATTTTGTCCTCACATTTTTCTTGTTTGGGTACGCCATATCAATGTCAGTAATATCGTTTTCTCATCATTATCCGTAAACTAACTATATAAACTAATTATCCTTTAATGTCATATCTGGCCTTGTTGCTGTTGTTTCCTTTCGCATAGTATATTCAAAAGCCCAGCATATCTTTTTGCCTTCTTTTTCTAGTACCATTCCTTTTCCCCATCTCTCTTTGAACCAAAATGTTTCCTCCGGTAGTCTAACTTCTTGTTTGGCCCATTCCACTGCTAGAATTAGTAGCGTACTATTGTGGCACTCCAGGTATTCCTTAACAGCCAGCTTTTACATCTAGACACCAGGTGGGTAGCTCCTTCGTTCTCACTACGTAGTCTACATTCATCTGGTGTAATTAGAACTTTATTCCTCTTCCACGCTCGAGTTTCAACCATCTGTTCCTGTATATCAATTATGACACTAGCCTTCTTGGATCGATGTTGCATTTTAACCATTAGTGACCTTCTTGGCCTAAACCTTTATATATTTCAGACTGCTTGCTTGGATTTCATATGATTCTTTTCTATCCATCTCTCGTCATTTTTGATGTTACCTTTAAGCTTTGGTCGATATATATCTCTCCATGTTCCAGCAATTCTAGCACCATTTTCAAACACCTCTTTCTCATTGAACTCAATATTCATCCCTAAAATGCTTGCTACTCCTTCCGCTCCCATCTTATCTTATCGTTACCGCTATCGATATCGTTATCATTATCAATATCATTATTATTATTATTCTCCCATGACGGGAGGCAAGCGGAGCTAGTCGTATGGAGTTTTATGATAACACACACTAGGAAACAGCAACAACCACAGACTAACAGTTAAATATCTTTTGCTGCAGCTGGCTTCACTTAAACGACATTAAACTGAGAGTTGATATGTTTTGAGACTTGGATGAAAATAAACGTGTATGAAAACACATTCCCTTACCTTAGTAATTAGCTGATAAGGATGACTCTAACTTTTAAAAACAAGACTTTGATCATCAATCACAAACAGCACTGTTTAGTACTTATGAACAATATTAATAAGATGGGGATACAGTGCTGTGTTGGTAGACAATTTTTTTTACCCTAACTCCAACCTAGATTTTGCATTTGTTTGGGTTGGGTGGGGGTAAAATATTAGACCAACCCATCAAAAAATGTCTTACCCCAACGTAGTTGGGCCTGTTGGGGTTACCACTAGCCACTGTGGGGACGCGGTGCCATTTGCCCACAGTCTATGAACTTCCATTTGCCTTAGAAATCTGGACTAGCGCCCTGTGTACCAATATGGTCTAATTATACTCCACATTCCATCTGTCATGCGGCAAAGCTCTTTTACATTTTACTTGTCACAGTTTCGACAGAGCCGACACGATCCACTTGACCATGATTCTATAACCATTCCGTTAACTGTGTAACAGCGACATTCCTGACAATTGGCGTTATACATTGCTGTACAGGTCTACCAACAGTCTGTGATCATTTACTGGCACATCCGATACATTAAATTAAACATACGTAGAGTTATCTTCCTTCTTCCCATAGAGAGATGATAACTCTGTAATAAGTAAAATAAAAGTGTTAATTCACAATTCTAATTATTTTTGCCAAGCCATTCAATGGAATTTTCGACCGTCGCGGTCCATAATTCCATCAATTCTAATTATTATTATTATTATTGTTATGGCATTTAAGTTTGGATATAGTAGTGACATGGTCTTGTTCTATCTTGTTATACAAAAAGATAATGCTTTGCTATAAATTATTACTTTTGCTCTTATCACCCAAGTATTTACCATGTGATCACTTTGGTGTGTTGTGTCAACTCTAACATTCACTTTGGTGTGTTGTGTCAGCTCTAACATTCACTTTGGTGTGTTGTGTCAGCTCTAACATTCACTTACTATGCTGTAGGAAAGAGAAGATGGTAGCTACTTGTAAGAAGGCGTGTCTATACTTCAGACACATATAACTGGCTGCAGCCTCAACCTTAACCTCAACCTTAACATTTGGACAGGAGTAACTCTATTGGTATATAAAGCTTGCTGTGGATGTTCATTCAGATTTACCTGAAGCTCCTAATTGTGAAACTTCTGCTATTCTAACAGGTAGTTATGACACAGAGTGTAGTAATTATTTTGCTATTTTATGCTTTGGACTTCATAATTGAAAGTGAATGTAGATCATTGCAACAATATTAGTAAACTAGTAAACTTAAAACGTGTTATAAGGCCTGCCGTTTTATGTCCTTGGCTGTCAATAACAAAACATGCCTGGAACCACAGATATTAGCGCTGGAACTTTGGCGAGGATCCAGTTAATGTATTCTCTGTAAACCTGCTTAGAATAGATGTGGGATCCCTCTGTCAGCTTTAGACTCTATTATGCAGCTTGCAGCATTAATTATTGTTGACATCAATGATTAATAATGAGAAATGGATATTTCAATTGCCTAGTATTTTCTTGCACCTAGTGCCATTATAGGTCAAATAAACGCAAACAATTATTGCTAAATGCTGTGTGCAAATATGGGTGGAATACATTACTGCAGTATAAACCAGCTACAGCTCTCTATATAACTAGCTATAAGGATGGAATACATTACTTCAGAATAAACCAGCCACAGCTCTCTATATAACTAGCTATAAAGAAGTCATGGCCTGGGTACTTTGACTAGTCACATGACCAACATCACGGAAGGGTTTGCAATGACATCACAATGGCAACTAATAGAAAAAGCGATATTCATTTTTCAAAATGCTCTACTTGAAAGACATTGTGCTTAGATATAATTTGTTTAGATGTTCATTGGGATGAATATGTTATAAAACCTATCTCAGTCTGATTGTATTTTAGTCAAATTAGATTTTGGTTCATTTTACACACTGCTACCGCTAATAATATATTTATCCGTCTGCACTACAACTCATAATAATAATATTGGGCTTGCCAGGCATATTATTTTTAGAAGTAATCCATAACAGAGCTAATCGAGGGAGCGATTGACGAATTGCGTGATATTATTATTAGTTTGATTGGCAAGGAGAATATGCCTTCTAGGGGACAAAAACCTCCAGGTTGCAATTGAGACTCGAACCCATGTCTTTGCAGTCAACTTGCATCGTTGCTGCAAGACCAGAGTGGCAGCATGCTACTAACTCAGCCAATTAGACCTAGGGATACATTCTCACCATTTATTTACCATGAACCTTCATGAAATTCCAATGTTTGAAAATAACATATTTTGATTTTATTTGACCTTTAATTGCGGTATGTAATCTGATTAAATCTATTGGATTCTATAGATTTCTACTACATATATTATCCTTGTTGTGATTAGACCCCTTTCACTACCTACACAGACTTGAAGTATGGGATAGGTGTTGTCTCTCAGCTGCCACTCATCAGTAATCAGCATGGAGCTGGAATTATGTGATGCATTAATCAATATCTATCAAGAAAGACAACCCTGGATACCAGGTATATATTCCATTATCCAGTAATAGTCACCATCATTATAACAAGACAACCCTGGAAACCAGGTATATATTCCATTCTCCAGTAATAGTCACCATCATTATAACAAGACAACCCTGGAAACCAGGTGTATATTCCATTCTCCAGTAATTGTCACCATCATTATAACAAGACAACCCTGGATACCAGGTATATATTCCATTCTCCAGTAATAGTCTTCATCATTGTAGCAAGACAACCCTGGATACCAAGTATATATTCCATTATCCAGTAATAGTCACCATCATTATAGCAAGACAACCCTGGATACCAGGTATATATTCCATTATCCAGTAATAGTCACCATCATTATAACAAGACAACCCTGGATACCAGGTATATATTCCATTCTCCAGTAATAGTCATCATCATTATAACAAGACAACCCTGGATACCAGGTATATATTCCATTCTCCAGTAATAGTCACCATCATTGTAGCAAGACAACCCTGGATTCCAAGTATATACTCCATTATCCAGCAATAGTCACCATCATTATAGCAAGACAACCCTGGATACCAGGTATATATTCCATTCTCCAGCAATAGTCACCATCATTATAACAAGACAACCCTGGATACCAGATATATATTCCATTCTCCAGTAATAGTCACCATCATTATAACAAGACAATCCTGGATACCAGGTATATATTCCATTCTCCAGTAATAGTCACCATCATTATAATAAGACAACCCTGGATACCAGATATATATTCCATTATCCAGTAATAGTCACCATCATTATAGCAAGACAACCCTGGAAACCAGGTATATATTCCATTCTCCAGTAATAGTCATCATCATTATAGCAAGACAACCCTGGATACCAAGTATATATTCCATTCTCCAGTAATAGTCACCACCATTATAGCAAGACAACCCTGGATACCAAGTATATATTCCATTCTCTAGTAATAGTCATCATCATTATAACAAGACAACCCTGGATACCAGGTATATATTCCATTATCCAGTAATAGTCACCACCATTATAATAAGACAACCCTGGATACCAGATATATATTCCATTCTCCAGTAATAGTCACCATCATTATAACAAGACAACCCTGGATACCAGGTATATATTCCATTATCCAGTAATAGTCACCATCATTATAGCAAGACAACCCTGGATACCAGATATAAATTCCATTCTCCAGCAAAATAGCTACTACAACATAATTATGCTCATCTTTCTAAACATGGTGTAGTTACCATATAAATAGAAGTATTCACAATGGACGTAGTAGTGCTTGGTAGCCTTATCAAACAGATCCCTGTGATTGGCTACCAAGTAATCTATGTATGGTGGGAGATCCTCAATTCTTTATGGTAAACATTTTCTTGTTCAATAGACTAGAATCTCGGAAGCGTAATTCTTTGACTTCCGACAACTTCAATTTGAAATATTGCAACATAATATTGTTTTACCATTTGAACTACAAGTTAATCAATTTAACTAGTTCATGATTCGCTTTCATGTAGATATATAACATGGGTGAAAACTCACAGCTGAAACTGCTGGATAATCTAACAAAGAAGTACCAAGAGAAAGCTGCCATCAGTGGAGACTGGGTTGACTATCTTAAGGTATGTTCTACCATATGCTATGTCTAAATATTCGAGTGATCACACACTTTGTTCTATATGGTTTTGCGGCAACAAAATTAGTTCAAGGAGTTATGCTACCATAAAAAGTTACATCGTAATTTTATTTTTTCAAGCAATAGATGATTAGGAAAAATTTAATAAATTGGACTTATGTTTCCCAATTCAAGCTTAATGTCTACGCAATCAAATCAGCTGCCTAGGATGCCATTTTGATATCATAGAAGTAACAAGGCATACCAGGGGTGTATATTTGGGGGCCGACTTGGACACTGGTCGGGTATAAAAGAGTAGGGGATAAAGTACGGGATAGGAAAGTCGTTGGTTGGCCTTGAATCCAAATAACAAAAGTAGGGTATAGAAACCACAAAGTCGTACATTGGGAATTACCCTAACAAATCAAAATACAGAAATCCCAAGAAATTGCTACAGTGTAAGGGTGGTCAGCGAGACCCATTCCTATTAATTTTGCAATGATGGAACACTATGGCTATGTCAAGGACATTAGATTTTTCAGAAACCAGAAATAATTCAATATTTGAAGTTCTCTTATACTTTCAGTTCAATCAACATGGAGTAGTTTATAGTCTAAATCCGAACTAAATCTACAGTGCAATACAAGTACCAGTACCATTACAAATCACTATCAATCCAGATAAAAGTCATCAATTGGTGACTTTTAATCAATCGTTCTTTCTTCATGTTATAATTTGTTGTATTATTATATTATAATTTGTATTAGATATATTAGAATTATGTATAGAATTGTTATAATTTATATTAGAATTATAAATGAGGAAAAATAATCTAAATTTTCAATATTTTATCAACTTTTCAGGGTTTCTGAATTTCTGACTTGTATTGTACTGCTATTGCACATTTTTGTAAGCAATGCCATGTTGTCATTAGAATTATATTTTCTAATTCATAAATTGATAAAATTGTAAAAAGGTAGAATTTTAATTTCTAAATTATATAAAAAATTAGTCATGTTTATTTTCTAATTTCTAAATTAATACAATTAGAGAGAGTTAGAATTTTATTTTCTAGTTTCTAAATTAGTATAAGTAGAGAGAATTACAAATAGAAAATGTATATTATGCACCTTCCTGCTACCAACTGTGCAGTTGGCACTGAAATAAATGGGAGAATACAAATTAAATTTTTTAAATGGTTTAAATTGAATAAAATTACATTAAAATCACCTCAGCTAAGAGGTCATGGTCAGATTTAACTCTGGCATGTTGTGGGGAGCATTTTTATAGGTCACAGGATAAGAATCTATCAACCCACGACTTGACACAATATCAACCGCCTACTGTGCTTAACCCAATCCCCTACTTCGTATTTCAATCCCCTACTCTACAACCTTTTTCCGCTCCGCGCGGGGTCCTCAACTAATAGGGGATTGAACTTCATGAAATATACGCCCCTGAGGCATACACTACTGCAATGTTAAGTTTCATGTTTTTTCCAATATTTCATATACCTAGGCAAACATATGCTGGGGATTCCGTAACATTTTTTGTAAAATTGTTAAAGAATGCTGATCTAAAGTTGTTTTTTTAATATTTGGTGCAACTGCAAGTTAGTAGGAAATATTTCAGCTTTAGACTACACTATGTTGTTAGACTACACTATGTTGTTAGACTACACTATGTTGTTTGAACACAGACCATAATCCATTCAGTGTTATATTAGTGGGAAGCTGAGCGTTCTTTTAGTTCTAAGATGCTCAAGATAAAAATAATTCATGTGCTTTCAAGACTGAACAAGACTGTAGTTCCCAAAATTAATTGATAACACATATTATGCAATGCAATTCAATATTTGTTTCTCCAAGCAAGAGATTATGGGTGCATTTGGAGTGTGTTGCAACAAACCCGTGCCTTCCCTACGATGGATTGATACAGCACTGACCACCGCAATTCATCACAAACAACAGCAAGCAGCTATCCGTTCAGTTTCTTCAGCAACAGGAACCTAACTTTTTGATCAAATAACATTCATGTGAAAAGTACAATCACTGAAGTAGTTTAGGAGCATAACAAACATCGCAGACTTCAAATGTAAATATATAATTGAGTTTTATATTTAATATAAAATGATGCAATCATCGGCCTAAGGTTACAGTTTACATGCGCTCGCTATAACGGTTAGCACAGGAACTTATAATTCGGGCGCTTGATTATTATTGGTATAATAAACTTGCAAGAGCACCTGCTGTTTTCAATCACCAAGTAGACACCCTATTCTATTACATGCCATTCACAGTTAATTGCTTACACGACTGAATAATCCTTCACAAAAATATGAACAATCTACGCTTACAATGAATAATGCAATGACTAACCACAGCACTTACAGCAAGCTGTGATGGCGCAACACCCCTCTCAACCTAACATAATACGTCACCACCTGGTTGTGATGTTTGGAGTGGAAATGCCCATTTAGCAGTCAAACTTTGGTATTTATCATTGTTGCAACAGAATCCGGACACATTTTAACAGTAAGAAAATAATGATTTATTCATGAGTCATGGAGTGGGATTACATTATTGTAATCTTTGTTGTATTAGTATATTTATATGAAAACAACGTATGTGTAACAAGAGTTGTAACAAGCGTAGTGTAACAAGCGTAGTGCAACAAGCATAGTGTAACAAGTGTAGTGTAACAAGTGTAGTGGAACAAGCATAGTGTAACAAGTGTAGTGCAACAAGCGTAGTGTAACAAGCCTATTGTAGTCAGCTTAGTGTAACAAGCGTAGGGCAGCAAGCCTATTGTAGCAAGCGTAGTGCAACAAGCGTAATGTAACAAGCGCAGTGTAACAAGCGTAGTGTAACAAGCGTAGTGTAACAAGCGTAGTGCAACAAGCGTAGTGCAACAAGCGTAGTGCAACAAGCGTAGTGCAACAAGCATAGTGCAACAAGCGTAGTGCAACAAGCGTAGTGTAGCAAGCGTAGTGCAACAAGCGTAGTGCAACAAGTTTAGTGTAACAAGCGTAGTGCACCAAGCGTAGTGCAACAAGCGTAGTGCAACAAGCGTAGTGTAACGAGTGTAGTGTAACAAGCGGAGTGTAACATGCATTTCGTTAATTGACTAGTTTGTCTGCACGGAGCCGGAGGTAACGACTCCCCAGAGTCGCATCAATATTCGCCGTAGGCCAATGCTTTAAAGATCCGTAAAGTTATTTGCAGATCTGCTGAACATCTGATGAACATGCTGGTAGACTGAATGAAACTAAATGTGTTAATTTGAATTAATTTAATCTACTTTCAATACCGATATGGTAGGGGTGTTCTATCTGACAGAATAGCGGGGCCAGCTAAGGTTTACTGTATACGTGGAAAGTCTACCTTAGAATATATTTGAAGTTTTGCTTGTTTGAAGTTAAAGATTAGTTCGCTGAGTTGTCTCCCCAATCTATATTGCTGACAGAATTCAAGCAGATGTATCTGATGCATTGATAATGAGATATGTGGCTAGAGCATGTGCGCTCTACTAACTAGTATGACTATGTCACTGTGAACATAATAATTCCCTCCAGGGGATTGGAAGTGAAAACCAACTTTTTATTTGTTGACTGTGTGTCCTGTAGTGATCAATTGATATAGTAAAGGACAATGGAACTTTTGGTTCAACCGAAGATATATAATCTGATATATAGCACTCAATACCTCACCAGAGCATGGTGGCAAGTTTTAAAATCTTCCATGGTACAACTGTAGACTCTGCTCTACTCTGTATCCAGGAACTAGGTCTAGGTCCTGTCTTGGAATTCCAACAAATGCCCAATACCGCATTGCAGCAGGTCATAGTAGTTGTGTCGATGTGAAGCACAGCTTTAGTGTGCATAGCTCCTAGATTAGCTCAATTTGCTAATGCACTACAATTTTCCTGCAACATAAGAGAACACTCTCTGAAGTTCAACTGCCTGGGAACAGAACGGGCTCACTAGCCCCAAGACCAACACCTCAACTCTAAGCACCACTTCTAGCAACCCAACAAGCACCATTTCTAGTTGGGGTTGTATATAGTAACAGTTGGCCCGTACCTCTATCCATTACTCATGCCGACCATATACAAGTTAACTTTCTATTTACATCAATAACAGCAGTAGCTAAGGTTTAACAAATTGTGTTGATGCTGCAAATAAAATCCTGTACATGGGGTAAGAGAAGAAGAAGTTGCTGAGCGGACAAAACGCCAGACCTTATATAGTAAAAGATCCAATCGGTTAGAGGCAGGCAACCAATCAAAACGCAGTCGACAAAAATATCGAGTATACATGTATATACAATGCAGTAGTTATCAAGTGTCTGGCAAGTTCGGCTCACAGCATCAAGTTTAGTAGCTAACAACAGTTCATGGTCGGCGCAGAACCACTAGGCTGACGTATTTAAATATACAAAAATAGAGTATCAAGGCAAAGGAATCCAATACTTCGACAACACGTCAGGAGGAGCCCAAATCCATTACAATGTGTTGTTATATGTTACGACTGAACTAGTAACATTGCAATCATGGTGAGTAATAGAATAATTTGAATAGCAAGAAATTAGATGTTGCTCCGAAGCCACCTAGCATTGAAGTATAGTCTCCTTCTGCTGTTTGCACATAAATATCCCTTAATAATAGTATGGATTTGCTTGCTCTCTGTATGCATATATATATACAGTAGTGCTCACTTAACTCAAATCTCAGGGGACCACAAAAAGTTTAAGTTATGAGGAGTTTGAGTTATCAACCAACACATGCAACTGCATTTCTTTTCCTTCAAATATAATGTAGTTCATTACTGCACTGCATATGTAAAATATAACAAATTGCACTAGTTACTGCAACACTTGGACATTGCACAATGTGGTGTGTGCATTGCACAATGTTTACGTTACACTGTGTACATTAAACCAGGGGCGTATATAATTTAAATTAAACTCTCTACATTTTGAACAATTGCCCGCAAAAAATATTTGAACATTTTTTTTGGGCGGAGAGTTGGGAAAAAAGTAGAGAATTGGAGAAAAAGTAGAGAGTTGAAAAACAAAAGTAGAGAGTTGAAGACAAAAGTAGAGGGTTGAAAAGGCAAAAGTAGAGAGTTGAAAAGGCAAAAGTAGAGATTTGAATTTTATGGCCATGTAACATATCATTTTTCTGCTACTGATGTGCTCTTTTAACATTAAAGCATTCATGCAGCAATTTCATGACTTCAAGACAACATTATTCAAGTTCCTAGTAGTTATTGTATAAATTATTGAGAAACATCATGCATACCTGCTTTCTACACATATATGCAATAACAATTAACGACAACAATGTATGACAACTTAACCAGGCTTATAGTTAATAACAATAACAATAATA
>JAOQGN010307725.1:0-15098 GCA_027564295.1 Himantozoum antarcticum
AGAATTTTTTGATAAATTAAAGAATTTTTTGATAAATTAAAGAATTTTTTGATAAATTAAAGAATTTTTTGATAAATCAAAAGAATTTTTTGATTTTGCTAAATTGTTTAACGATAAGTCTCATTGAATGCTCATTGGATGGAGATTTTATAACAATATATATATTTTTTGTATAACAATAAAGTATAGCACTAGAAATAACAATACGATGAGTTAAGAAAACCAAAAAAAACAAAAAATCCATGCATGGGAGTAATATGCGCTACATAAAGTAAAACTGTGCGAGACTGTGCGTCGGTCTAGTGGAACTTAGTTGAAAAAAACAAATAATGTAGAGGAAATAATGCGTAAATGAAAAAAAAGTTTTATAATAAGTATACAAATATGACAAAGGAAAAAGAGAGACAGACAATAGCTGTGTGTATACACGTCTGGGGATAAGAGCAAGAACGATGACGTGGAGCTATATCTCACACTTTTCGACATTTGGATCAAAACGAGAGAATGCTATATCGGGCTCACCATTTTCCTTTCTTCCCTTGTACGTCATCCAACCGGACGAGTGTAATCGAGCCTCAGAGATACGATTGGGTGGGAAGCTCACCCGTCCGTAAGTCTTTCCAATCGGGTCAATGTCGGGTATATTGGCTCTAAAGTTGGTCAGGGGAAGATCAATCGCGAGACCAGAAGCAAGAAACCGCTTTTGGAGACTCCGAGCGAGTTTTAGATGAGTGCCAATTGGTAAGCTCGTAATGTCAATAATGCTAAACTGTTGCATTAGCAGTGTGGGATGTAGTTTTCTTAATCCACTAGCCACTTTGCTCATACTCTCACGACTGTTTACGGATTGACCCTGTGACACTAAATATCGTCCTTTGTTCTGGGAATGACCATAAAACTCGGAAGAAGGTAGTCGTGCTCCTGGATTTGTGCTGATCACCAGCACGGATGGTCCGCTCCACCGAAATGGCATTCCTCCCACAATCTCGTCCAACGGTACGAGAAGGTTTATTTTCATGCGAGAAAATGGACCATTTTCCAAGTCATCTATCCAGCAAGTTAACACAACAACTCCTCCGTCGTCTGGAGTGTGTGATACAGTTTTTATAGACGGTGATACGCACGCGTCTTCAATCGATTCCACCTCTAGCACAGCTGGCAACTCCAGCTCCCATACATTCAGTAGCGGTATTATCCCATCTTCGCATAGAGGTAGGGTTTGTAAGTGAGCATCTAGTCCGAGGGGGGATGGAAAGCCAGTGGGCTTTCCCCCGCGTCTCCAATCCCAATCTTTGATCTGTGATGGTGGCGGCTGTGGCAGAGTTGCCGATGTTGGTGGTGGTGGTGGTGGATATTTGGATGTTGACATTGATGATGATGTCGGATCAGGATCTGTAAAGTATATACACTTTTTATTCAAATATGTATATTTTTAATTGGACCATTCTTCAAACTCGCTCAACAAATAAGCATTGATTCAGAACATAAATAACAAAAAAACGTTTTGCTAGAGTGAAATGTAAAATACAAAATCAATGAAACATTCTCACCTTCAGTCTCGTCCATCCTGCTGATTAGTCTTGCTCCCATTTCATTGATCACTTTAGCAATGATTGAAGTCAGAGTTATATCGTCACGCTCAATGATGTCCCGGTCAAAGTCGGGGAAGACCAGGCTTCTCTTGACCCGATCAGATGTCGCTTCATTGTGTATTCCTTTTCGTTTCTTTGCAGGGGTGTGTGTAGCCAATGCGTCCCGATGCGTGTCTTCATTATCACCAGTATTATCATCATTATCATCATCATCATCGCTGTCAATGCTTAACGGATTGTTGAGGAGGAATTCTTCTACTCCGTCCGGAAATCGCTCAGCCATTGTATTGAATGTGGTATAAGGTTGTGAATGTTGTTTAGCGATGCGGAGAGACGGTGTGATGAGATGAGTGGCGGGGCGCTAGAGGTTTTTATATGTTCATAAAGGAAACTAGATACAGCTATTGGACAAAGGATAGTGCGCTAGGGCGAATGAAAATGCTTTGCTCATCTTGTCAATCACCGATAGCATTGGCGAGCGCCGAGGTCGAGGGCGAAGCGAATGAATGTCGATGCGTTATTATAGTTTAAGGTGGGAGAGAGAGAGTTTGCAGGTGTCTGAAGTGGGGTGTGACTGGTGAACGCAAGAGAGCGCCAAAACAACGGTTCTTAACATTGATAAAGCCTCTACTCCCGTTGCAGAGACCTCGATCGAGACACCGGGCACACCGGCTGCGTTGGCAAATGAGTAGCCTCGTGAAGCGGTTTTAACACCTGTCTTTTGCTGACAGGCGAATGGAAACGCTTCATGACCCGGTAAAGGAGGACACGTGATGGAGTCTGTGGAATGATTTTTTGCGCAAAGTTGACTACCAAAATAGAACTTGACATCTTTTTCTATCAAATAGGGAGAGTCTATGAGACCGTACAAACATTCAGAGGCGTTGGTGCTAAAGGTGGGAGGATCGGTGTTGTGTCTATTCGGGCGCGCGTGTACAAAAGCTATAAAGTTTTCTGCATCACCAGTTTCCAGCGCTGCTGTTAGTGGCAAATGTTCCGAGGGTTGTGAGGTATCGCTCCAATGAGAGCGACTGCTGTCTTGATTACACGCAAACACTGCAGAATTTGGAATTCCATACCCGCAATGTATCACATCTGCAGGGAAAAGGCGAGCGCATATCGTTTGAGAGTTGTTTCTTAAATGTAAATATTTGATGCTACGATCAAACGCATCGGTGAGAAGTAGTACTCTGTCCTTGGACATCGTTCCATTGAAGCACTGGTGAGCGTTTGACACAAACCTCAATGCGTGGGAAGAGCAAATATGTGTGACACACACGGTCAACGAGATGAGAAGGGAATAATGCATGATAGACACGAGGCTGTGTGTGTGTGTGTGTGTGTGTGTGTGTGTGTGTGACCAAATGGTCGTGTATAGATTAAATATATCTATTATAGGCGTAGAAATGAGGTTTTGGGTCTGCAAACTCCCGTCTCACCGATCGGGAGACATTCTATCACCAAAATTATGGGTCTAGAAGGTAGATGGGATGATGGATCGGTATTGGCGTAGAACACTAGGTCAACCCCTCGCATTTGTGCAACATTAGATATGGTGTAGACCGGACGCGCTCTTTTTGTTGCACCGCGTCGAGCGCAAGCAAAGACAACATTTGTGAGCGCTTGAACGGGTGGACAAGTGGTGGTGACGGATGTAACGTTAAAGGCGCACATTTGTTCCTCAAAGTAAAAGCGAATATCTCTATCCACACCAGCGGTTTTGTTGCGGACACCATTTGCACACTGGCTAGCGTTTCTTTTGTATTCCAATGTCATGTTTTGCTTTTGGTGTAGGTGGAGACGATGACGAGATTGTGTATCAACTCGAAAGACTCCCAGAGACGCGTTGGTGTTAAGCAACCAAGTGGGAAGCGGTTGTGATGCGCTTGGCGTGGTGGGCATGATAGCGGTAACATTGTCGACGAGGATGGAGGTGAATATGTCAGTTGGTGCAATAGAGTCGGAATGATTAGATGATGTGGTGTTGGTTGGTAGATTGGTGGTTGGTGGAGATGACGCCTCCGAGTTAGATGCAAAGTCATAAGATTGTTCACAAATGAAATAAGATTCACGTATGCTTTCTCCACAATCTTCAATATCCATCATTGTCCAGTATGCGCATTTCCGAGGACCAATCATATAGGCAATTACATTGTGCTCTAGTTCTCCCAGAGAGCGTATTTCTTCTAAACCCATGACTCCGTGAATACACACCCTACCGTCTCTGACATATTGGAGTGCGAATATATATTGCAACGCGCACACAATGACCAGAGCTACTTTAAGGGTGCAAAAGATCATGCTTGTGATTAACAACATAAAATGTGTCTCCTTTTGTCCGGATGCGATGAGCGAGTGTTGTGGTAAATGAGAACGACACGGCATATGTATGAAATGTTTTAGACAAATGTTATCATTTTGTGTCTACCAAGTGTGCTGTAGTATTTATAAGCTCTTTAGTGCTTAGTCATAATCTACATTTGTGTGATTGTTGAAATTATTAGTGTTTTGTTATTATCACAATATGAAAAACAATACGTGTCAAATTGCAAAAGAGAATATGAATGGTGTTTATAAAAGCATAAAACGCGTGATGTGAAATAAGTGTAGCAAAGAAAAGTAAAGGTCACAGTGATGCAAAAGTACAAAAGTAAGACATATCTTTTCTTTGCAATATCTATCAAATTTCATTAATACAATATAATATAATATGTTTACTTAAAACAATATGGTAAATGCATACTTTATAATGTAAAAAAGAGGCAATTGTGTTATTTATGGAGTATAATTTGTACAACAAAGATCTCTTAGAACATCATTTAAAGGTTATAAATCACAAAGTTAAAGGATATCAGTCACACAAATTAACATCCCTATTCCAACGAGTTTATCATTGTCACGGTGGCGTTATATTATTATCCACTTGCCACATCGTTGTCACCATCATCAGCAGCATCATCATCATCACCGTCTCTGTCTGAATACTCTCCTTCGCTCTCGCTACTGAACAGGATCTCTTCTTCTTCTTCTTTCTTGATATGAGTGGCGAGTGGAGCTTTAGACGCACAAACATCGGATGAAGCGCTCAGCTTGGCTGCGATATCAAGAAGTAGCATGGCTCCGTCTTCTTTGCTTAAGAAACTCACACTAAAATATGGTCGATGGGTACTCTCTGACATCTCACTTCCCTTGAAGATCATTATACCAGGGCAACATCGTCTTGCGTCAGACTCGTATCTAGACGGTACAAACACTTCGCCTTGACCGGATTCTCCTTTGCCGCTGTGTGATATAAAACGCGCAACCGTCACCTCTTCTGGTTTGCCTCGCTGTGTAACTGTAACCTTTCTTGTGTCCACGTACGCAAACACAGTACCGGGCTCAAAAGTGCTAAATGAGCGTATAGAAAAGACTTCCTGAAGCGCTGTCAGACTCATTGATCTCAGCTTGTTTGCGTGATTATCTACATCTTGCGGAGTTACGTCCATTCGTTTGAAGTCGTGATAGGTGACCGCTGATCCGGCCTTTTGTTGCAGACCAAAGTAGACAAGAATAGTTGGAAGGCTAATAGGCGTTGAAGACGCAAGCACCCGTTCCGGTAAAATGCTCTTTGCAATCTCTACCAGGCCATTAGCTCCAAGGAAACTGTATGTGACGAGTTGACGGGGTCCATAGAACGTCTGCTTGGCTTCTATAGAGGATACTGTCATTACGCATGGGCACGAGAGATCTGACAGTTTGCGCAAAGCACTGAGACTCAAGATTACACCCTTCTCTAAACACCCTATTCTTGAAGCCATCTGCATGAGGTTTGACATACTCGTATCTGCCACTATTCGCTCAACCTCCTTATCCGCTTTGGTAGACATGGATTGACAAGGTTTCTCAGCAACAGCTGTCTTAGTCTTTTTTGCCGGTTTGTGATCCGTAGCATTCGTCACGTTTGCACTTCTCTTCTTAGCAACAATAGGCAACGCTGAAGGAGACAAAGACGATGACGGTGGTGGTGGTGGTGGTGGTTGTGACAAATGTTGAGCCGAGGACGAAGGAGGAGGGTTCCGTGTAGGAGGGGTGAGCAAAGGTAGAATTGAACGAGATTTTCCCGTCGCTCCACCATTCTTCTTTGTCTTCACACTAACTGAAACATCTGAAGTTGAACGAGAATCTTCTCCCACCGCTGGCACAACCGACACCAATACTGGCTTTGTACTTCTTCCACTCATTCTATCCTCGAGACTTGCTGATAATAGAATGCTGTTGTAGACGCTGAAGTTACTTTTGATTCTTGTGAAGCGAGCGAAGCGAATTTATACTCATCGCTCTGTGATATGATTGGATAAAGTTAATCTCATTAACTTTACACCAATAACATGACGAGTAAACAATGCCAAATGCGTTGGAGTGGTTGTTAGTGGAGGCCGACACCATTGACTGTTATTGCTAGGGTCTTTGGGTGACTGCCAACACTTTTTATTATGCATTGGAGTGGTTGTTAATGGAGGCCGACATCGTGTCTGTTATTGCTAGGTGTTTTTTTGAGTGTCTGCCAACGCTTTTAGAATGCGTTGTTGGGGATGTTAATGGAGGCCGACGTCATTGGATGTTATTGATTTTTTAGAATGCGTTGGAGTGGTTGTTAGTGGAGGCCGACACCATTGGTTGTTATTGCTAGGTGTGTTTGAGTGACTGCCAACGCTTTTAGAATGCTTTGGAGCAGATGTTGATGGAGGCCGACACCGTGTTTGAGTGACTGCCAACGCTTTTAGAATGCTTTGGAGCAGATGTTGATGGAGGCCGACACCATTGGTTGTTATTGTTAGGATGTTATTGGTCTGTCGACCCGTATAATTTTGTTGTGGTTAGCATGAGGTTTTGCAGGACATTAAAAAAAACACATAAATAACAGTAATCAGAAAACGTTATTAAATGAAAAAAACCACACAAGGTCATAGACAGGGCGTCAGCACAAAGAGACTTATCATGTCTTCATAATGTCATAGAAAGGATCTGTTAGGTCAGAATGAAAGCGAGTAGGCGTGACCGAGCGAGTTGTTGCTATAAAACATCGCTCAATAGCTATGTGTTTTATACTAATGAGAGGGTCTACGCATCGAAATGCTTCAATTGGAGTGAGTTTTAGTACCATTTTACACTTGGTTTTTTTGGAGTGTTGAATCAATAGATTTGTGTGCACACGTGTCATAAATGCTCTCCTTTGTGTTTTGTCTTGAAACATATGATTTTAGTTTTTTTCCATCTTTTAGATATACCGAGAACTGGAGTAGGCGATAGAAAGGAGAGAAGAGTATAGACATTTATATCATCAAAAGATCGAGTCTGTAGACGTCGCTCAAAGACATATGAATTTTCTATCATACCTCAAAAGACATTACAAAGATGTCGCATGGAAAAGACAATGTTCACTTCTGCGCCAGATGCGGTAGAGACTTTCCAAACGTTATGTCACTATACCTCCACATTTATAATGAAAGATGTTGTGACAACGCATCTCGTCTCGCTCAGACAGGATTAGGAGCAGGAGATATTTCAAACAGAACTAGAGCTCGCACCAGTCTTAGAGAGTTGTCTCCGACACGTCCAATTCTACAATTTTCTCCCACACATTCTCCAACTATACACGATGCACCAGCGTCTCCGCTTCTGGCGGCAACACCTCCGCCTATAGACATCCCCGTTACGCTAGAGGGAGCGCCCGCATCGCCGATTCTCAATAATGTAATTGGTGACAACGGTGTCAATAATGAAGACGTTAATTATGACAACCGTGTCGACAATGATGTTGGAGCCGGTGAACCGCTTCTACCGGCCAATGTTGAAGCCGAGCGAGGGGTTGATCCTATGGTTAATCATCAACGAACCGGTGAAGAGGCTCTAGACAACTTGTGTAATCAATATTGGCCCGCAATAAGAACAAAACACAGGATTGGTAGGATCATAGAAACGCTAAACGTCAGAGTGTGGGACGGTAGAGCGTTACCCAATGACTACGAGGACAATGTCTACTCACCAGAAGTGTGGCACACGCTAGCCAATGTGTGGCGCAGAATGAGGGTTAGAATCAAAATTAACTGCAGCGCGGGCTGTATTTTAGAGCACAAAACCAGTGGAGAGTTGCGTTACTTCCACGCGTCTTCCAACAATGCCACTGTGTTTCCAAGTCCGAGACTCATAACTTCAGAGCGTGCTCTCAGACAGTTTTATCACGCTTTTTCAAACATTGATTTGCGAGAAAGAGCCATTCAAAGACGTCCCAACACGGAGTGGCGTCTACGAAATATTACGAACATCTCGTTTTATCTCTTTAAAATGATGGGGATGGGAAGAGTAGGAGGAAAGAGAAGACGGAAAGAAGTGCTTAGATATGGAGTGGATGAAGAAGAAGGTGTTACCAAAAAAAAGAGATCACGAGCAAAAGAGAATGAAGAAGAAAGCGTAGAACTACCAAGACATATAAAAGATAATCGTCACATTCACACATTTCCAATCGTGACTGGAGACAACATGTGTTTTTTTAGATGTCTCGCGGCTTCTGAAATGTGCACATGTCGCGAGCAGAGATGCGCGTGCACGCGAAATCAATTGAGACCCAGAGAAAGCGCCGTTCGTAAGCACTTTCATAGCTATCTAACCGCAAAGGGGATGCGAGCTGGCTCACCCGAGCGTCGAGCCTACGAAGGTGTGGACTGTTCAGATCTCATAGAAATAGAACGGCATTTTGATCGCAGGATAGTTGTTTTACAACTGAAGGAAAACAACGAGACGATTATGATATGGACATCTGAGCGCAAAACTGGCAAGTGGTTGTATTTAGATCTACAAGATCAACACTTTAGTCTCATTAAAGACATTGACGCGTATGCTTCGGCCTTTACGTGCCCAACCTGTGACGCTTGCTACGGTGTCTATGGACGATTGAAACGTCACATATGCAAACCTTCCGACGCGAGTCGTCTTACCTTTAAGGGGGGTGAGTTTAAACCACCCGAGAACATATTTGACAAACTCAGAGATAAAGCCTCTATTGACATATCAGTGGATGATAGTAGGCGATTCTATCCTTACTTCATCACGTATGATATCGAGTGTTACTTGCCAAAGGATAATCTTCCCTCAAACACAAGCACTCTGTCGTTTATGTGTCGACACGAGCTCCTTAGCATTTCTGTCTGCTCAAACGTTCCATCGTTTGAGTCGGCCAAATGTTTCATCACCACCGGAGATACAAGAGAATGTGTGGATCGCTTTGTTGGATACATACACGAGATATCTACCGAGTCATATAGTATTCTAAAGAGACGCTTTGCTCCTTTCTTTTCTCGTCTGGAAAGGGAGAGCACGCTCGCCAACGAGCGAGAAGAAGAATTTGCGGGTAGGCGCTGGTCTTCTCATTCCGCTCACAAAGCTAGAACGGATCTGGGCGGGCTCTCTACAGAATTAGACAATTATCTCCATCGTATACCCGTTGTTGGTTTCAACTCTTCAAGGTATGACATAAATGTAATAAAGGGCCCTCTGTTGCGCTCGCTACAGCGAGTGGCGGATGAAGACTTTGCATTTATTGTGAAAAAGATCAACGCCATGTCCTGCATCGAAACAAACTTTTGTCGATTCCTAGACATTATCAACTTTATTGCACCGGGATACACATATGCCAAATATCTCAAAGCGTTTAAATGTCATCAGGACAAGGGATTCTTTCCCTACGAATGGATGGATTCTCTAGACAAGCTGACGCTAGATCATCTTCCGCCTAAAGACAGTTTTTATAGCGCGTTAAAACAACGTCACATAAGTCAAGAAGACTACGAGGTGTGCGAGCGAGCCTGGCATCAAAACAACATGGAAACCTTTGCAGACTTTCTAGTCTGGTATAACAACCTGGATGTTTTACCCTTTGTTGAGGCAATTGAATGTCAAAGCACTGTATATCGCGAAAAGGGTATAGACATGTTAAAAGACGCCATTTCTCTTCCCGGTCTCGCCATAATGTGGATGTTTCACGACGCACCACAACCCTCTGTCGAACACCCCTCAGACGGAGCACTCTCGGGTCTGGGCTCAAGATTGCGCTCAAGTTTCCCCATTTGCATCATAGACAATCCGAACAAAGATCTCTATGACACAATCAAAGAAAATTTGGTCGGAGGACCTAGCATTGTGTTTCATCGGTATCACGCTCGAGGAGAGACACGCATAAGACACGCAGACTTTGGGGATGAATCCAAGCTCTGCGACCATATTCTAGGTATTGATGCCAATGCTCTCTACTTGTGGTGTCTAACACAAAACATGCCCACTGGATATCCGCGTAGACTTCGCGCGGAGGAGTCGTTTGAGAGCAGACCTAGACGCGCGCAGAGCAAGGTCGCTCACGGATGGTTAGAATATGTGTCTTGGAAGCATAATATGAAAATCAGACACGCGTTTAATGGAGGAGAGGTGCGAGTTGGACAACACGCCTTACCCGTTGACGGTTTTTGTATAGACACCAAGACCGTCTACCAGTTTCACGGATGTATATGGCATGGGCACGTGTGTAGTAAAACAAAAGGTATTCTAGAGCATCCTAAAAGACCCGGTGTGTCTCTGAGTGATATCTATGCGGACACTCTAGACAAGGAGGACTACATCAGAAAGCTGGGCTATAGCGTAGTGGTTGAGTGGGAGTGCGAATGGCAAAGAAAGGTTAACCTAGACCCTCAGATCAAAGGGTTTTTGAGTGTCTTCTTCAAGAATCTGTACCCGTCTACACACAATATTGATCTAGAGAGTGTTGTTGAGCGCATCAAAGACGGAAAGTTTTTTGGGTTTATCGAATGCGATATTTCGGTACCAAATGATCTAAATGAAAAGTTCGCAGAGATGGGCCCCATATTTAAAAATGTGGAGGTAAACCGCGAGCATTTGAGCGAGCACATGCGCGAGTTTGCTAAAGAACTGGGTTTCTTGCGCATGCCTCAACGCATGCTCATCGGTAGTCTTCACGGAGAAAGGATACTGTTGCTGAGTGAGCTCGCGCGCTGGTACTTACACCAGGGGTTGATTATAACTAAAGTCTATCAACTGGTTGAGTATGAGCCGAGACGCGCGTTTGAATCCTTTGGGGAGTCTGTATCTAATGCCAGAAGATTGGGAGATAGAGATCCTGACCAGGAACTGTTGGCCTCCACTAGTAAACTGGTTGGCAACTCTGCATATGGTAAAACTATCACCAACAAAGAAAAACACCGACAAGTGAAGTATATAGAAGGAGATGTTGAGACATCGGCTCGCATCAGATCCGTAAAGTTTGTGTCACTGGAGGAGATAGAGGATGGCTACTATGAGATTGTCTCTCACAAGGATCGGGTGAGTTCTAGCACACGCGCACACTACTGTTTTTCTATTTGTAATGCTGGATCATTTTTTTGGGTTTTTTCTTGTCGACATAATATTTTATTGTGTAAACTCAAATAACCAATGCTTGTCTTTATGCTTTCAGATAAATATGAACATACCAGTGCACATCGGGTTTACCATCCTACAATATGCAAAACTGAGAATGCTTCAATTCTACTACGACTTCATGGATAGGTGAGTAGAAAACCGGTGTGATTCCACAAATCTTTTTGTTTTGGCTGTCTTTATTCTTGTCACACACGCATACACACACACACACACACACACACACACACACACACACACACACACACACACACACTTGCGCTTATCGTTACAGGTTCTTTGATAGAAAAGATTTTGAATATGTTGAGATGGACACCGATAGCGCGTATATGGCTTTATCGGGTCCTCTTGAGAGTATCGTAAGAGATGAACTAAAGACCGAGTTTTATCAGACCTACGGTGACTGGTTTCCTCGTCCCTACTGTTCAGAGCATATCAACGACTTCTTAGACCTCAAACTCAACAAAGCTAGAGACAATGATGGTGATGAGAATGTGTGGACTCGTAAGTCATGTTGTGAGAAAGTCTACAGATACGATCTGCGCACTCCTGGGTTGTTTAAGGAAGAGTTTAGGGGAGACGGAATAGTGGCATTGAACTCCAAGACCTACTATTGTTGGTCAAATGAAGAGACTCAATCCGATAAGTACAGTAGCAAGGGTGTTAGTAAGACCACAAACGAGTTGACAAGACAATCATATCTCAATGTACTCCAGACCAAAAAGACTCTATGCGGTACCAATACGGGTTTTGTAAACAAGGGAGGGGTTATGTACACGTATTCGCAACTAAAAACAGGGTTGACATACTTTTATGCAAAAAGAAGAGTTTGCGAAGATGGTGTAACCACCAAAATACTTGATATTTAACGTGGACAAATGCGTGTGTATATATATATATATGTGTATAGTTATTTTTTTATGCAAATGTTTATCGCTCACTCTTGACAATGATACGCAGACACTTATAGGAATATGCATTTTGATTACTATTATATGTTTTATTATTTTACTTCAAATACATTACATCATCATCATCATCATCAACCAAAAGATCACACTCTTTGCAAGAGGTTGTTGGGTCTATCATTTTATCGCATCCATCACAAGCCCCGCGTCCGTGTCTACAAAGAACATGTCTACTCTCGCAATGATAAAAACAGTAATCATCGCATTCATCATAGACTCCTCTCTCTAAGAATTCGCGTGCACGCTCATTGATTCTGTCTATCTCATATCCCGCCCACCGTGCCGCTATCTCCTCTTCTACTCGAAGACATTTCTGACACTCTCTTCTCGAATCTACCATTTCATCATTACACTGTTTGCAGAGAATCCGAAGGTGAACACAAGGACGGGATGAGAGTTGGTGATATTCCTTGCATACGTCTTCACACTCTCCGTCTTCGGGCCATCCTTTTGCCAATCTATATCTGTAGGATTTCCAGTAGTCTCGCATCATCACCTGTTCAACTGGACACGGACTGTCGGCTATACTCAGTCTTTCCAAAATATCGATAGTCTCCTCCTCCTCCTCCTTTAAGCAATCTCTACGAGTATAAATGCACAAATATCTTGTCTCTATCATCCACTCAAAAGACCCTAGCAATAACAACCAATGGTGTCGGCCTCCATTAACAACCCCGACAACGCATTCTAAAAGCTTTGGCCAACACTCAAAAACACCTAGCAATAACAGCCAATAGCGTCGGCCTCCATTAACAACCACTCAAATGCATTCTAAAAGTGTTGGCAGTCACTCAACAATCCTAGCAATAACAGACAATGGCGTCGGCCTCCACTAACATCACCAACAACACATTCCAACAAAAAAGCCTTGGCAATCACTCAAAAGTCCTAGCAATAACATATAATTGTGTCGGCCAGGCCGACAGTCTCTAACATCGACAACAACACATTCTAAAAGTGTCAGTCACTCAAAGACAAGGGCTCTGCGGTCTCTGTGGTTTCACAGCTGTCAGAAATATATCTCAAATGACACAGCATTAATCTATTCAACCGTGGGAATGTGTCAAAAGGAGAGAGAGAGAGAGAGCTATCAACCTCTAACATTATTAATTGAACAGCTGGGCGTTGTTTTCAATAACAAAAGCTGTGGTTTCAATAGCAAAGGCTGTGGTTTCAAAGAGTCAGAAATAGTTCAGCTCAATAACAAAGGCTCAATAACTATCAAGCTCTAACATTATTAATTGAACAGTTGGGCGTCAACACTCTCTAGCCAATCAAATCGCTTACCGTTTTTTATTTAGCTTCTCTCTATCACACATGTTGACATTAGCGCTCTCTCCTCGTGTGTGAAATAGATGCTTTTCTTTGTTCTGACTTATAGCGGTGAATGATGACACAAAACTATATGTAGACGCTTCGCACTCAAATCTCATCATTTGCACTAGCGACGACCGAGAGCAAGCATTCATTCGTCACCAATAGGTTTGACAGAGAGAGAGAGAGAGCATGGGCGATTTATTAGTAGGGGTAGTGTCAAATTCAGACATTGAGGTCGACGGGGATGCGGGAGAGTTGCGCTTGAGTGACTTCCTTCCGGAAGACATACTCAACGCCTATCCGGACCGCGTTCTAGGGTGTGACATTCGTTTTCGCAAACAACTGACAAGAGAGGTAACTGAAGAATGTGTTTATTACGTATTGGGCGCACTCGTAGCAAAAACATGCGCAACCCTCTGTCAACTCGATTGCACCTGTTGTAGCATTAACGATAGTCTCAAATCGATGGGCTCTTGTCCCTCATGCGCTAAACGCGCTCTCATTAACGACAACAATTGTCGTGTCTTAAGCGATGAGGATTTTATTGAGGCTCTCGGCTGGGCAAATGGGTACAGAGCGCTCAGATCTGTCAAGCTTGGCAAAAAAATTGATAACGATTGGGTGACACAGATTTTGGATATTGACTGGAAGAGTCAAAAAAATCTTTGCACTTTGCGCGCATCACTGGCTCCCTATGTCATGCCTCCGACCGCTCGTATCAACGCCGCTCGGCGTCTGATTGCCAGAGTGGGTCGGTTGAGCGAGTTTCCACACGATTTTGACGATGATAAGACCAAAGACAGTACGTCTCTCTAATAAAAGCGACATCTTTTATTTTGTGACGTTTACGCGTACGTTTTTCCTCCACCACCACCACCACCGTCGACACCCCTCCTCGACGGTGACGCGTGGAGGCGAAATAAAACAAAAAACGAGTAAAGTCTGGAGGGGGTAGTATGGTAAGTAATCGATCGTCATTGATCGATAACATGGTCAGTTCCAGTCAAGGTTGCACTCTTAGGTCCAGGGGGGATTGTTTTCACACACACTAGTACCACGCAGAGATCTCGCCCGTTACGAGACGAGATTTTAATCTATAAAATTTAACTAAAAGACTTAGACTCCAGTCAAACAACCGGAAACAGAACTAGAGCAGCTAGAGTTCCGCTCCGGTAACAGTCCTCAGATCCGTAACGGGGGCGCGGCGCCTGCGGCGCCGCAGGCGCCGCAGGCGCCGACGCACACACTCTCAAAGGTGAGAGAGAGAGCGTCGGCCTCCGCGGATTGCCAATCAAAGTGGGGAAAAAATATTTTTTTTTTATTAAACTTTTCCAAATGGCCGACAAAATTCTCCTTCCGGGGCCGACACACACGTCAGACTCATATACAGAGGCCGACCACCCGTCGGAATCAAACACTAGGGGCCAAGGTCGCTTATTCAAAAATTCAAAATGGCCGCCAAAATTCTACTTCCGGGGCCGACACACCCGTAGGACGACACTACAGAGGCCGACCACCCGTCGGACTTCAACACTAGGGGCCAAGGTCGTGTACTCAAAAAATAGTACGACGTAGCCTCAGTTCCAACAAAAGGTGGGGGCCACCCGTACTTTTAACTAAAATCATAGATATGGTCCTAGGGCTATAATGTCCTCTAAGAGTGCAACCTTGACTCGAACTGACCATACTATACTACTATTGACGGCTAAAACTTATTATATTTAGCGAAAAACTTTGGAAGTTATCGCGTTTTTTT
>JAOQGN010307836.1:0-15091 GCA_027564295.1 Himantozoum antarcticum
GGGGGGATTAGGTTGTCCCCCCTTTTTTGAGGGAACCCCCCCCCCCCCGTTAGATATGAGATAGCCCGGGATCCATGCGACCCCGACCCGCCCCCGTCCTACCCCACCCGCGTCGGAGTTGGGAACACTGGATTCCTCAATTTCGGTCTCGGAGGTAGACTTAGAGGAGTGTCGTCGTTCTCGATTCGGAGGGGGTGGGGGTGGGGCCCCGTCGCGGGGATTAGGAATTAGGGTTATTTCGACCTTGAGGGTCACCGGGGGTATCGATCTGCTCATACTATACTACTGGTTATGATTAGTTTGGGGAAGATTTATTTCAATAAAATGGCATTACCTTCACGTATTTGAAGTTATCTATCAAATTATTTGAAGTTATTACAATTATCTATCGAGATAAATATTTAAATCCAATATGAGGAACAACAAGGATCGGTTTGTGGTGGCATGGTAGAGGTAGGTAAAGCTATTATCTATGTGATGGAATGATGGTAGCACTAAGGAAAACTCCACTATCCCATCCCGGCACATTGCGACACGTATTATGGTTATGTTTCAAGTAGTACTTCATGTCCATCAACGTACTGAAATTAGCGATTATGAACCGAGCATTGCCAACAACTTTCTACTGTGCAAGATGTGAACTTTCATTTCAAAAATCATCTATGACATTTATTAACTACCATACTTAAAAAAATTATTGGGTGGAATTAATTTTCGCTAATTTCACTAATGGAAAGTTCGCCAACAATTAATTCCACTAATATTAACGTCCTTCAATAATGCTAGAGTATTAGTAGTCTTTTTTGAAGGCTTCATACAGAAAACAACACTTTTATGTGTGACTTTAAATTTCGCTAGTTGAAAATTTGCTAAAAAATAAAGTCGCTAATTCAATTTTGTTTTAGGGACTCGCCAAAATTTAGTCTGCTACTAATTTCTTCCAGAAAGTTACTTTATACCCCAAAGTTGTCTCTCTTTATTGTCATAATGAATAAATTCCTAAGATTACTAAATGTACTACTTTAGTAAATGGAACTACTTTATATTCGCATTAACACCAAGTTCTAATTGACTGGATACCTTTTCACTACTGTTAGTAGTATACTACTCCTCTCCCAGTATATATAATATAATACTGTAGGACCCAGTCAGTAGACAGTTCAACTTATAGTCACAGCTAACAACTATCTCTGCTAGTATGTATATATTTTGCAAACAATAAACTCTATTTATACGTACTATGAAACACACACTTTATTCTACCAACGATTCATCTGCAAACCACCAGGTAGGATATTGGAATAGTACTAATCGCTAAGTACAAATGCTCATAATAGTTTTAGGTGTAATCGCTCAGAAATCGATAATATACTATGTTGAACCTATAGATAATATAGCAATACATCAATGCACCAGCGTAAAAGGAGTCTGATAAGAAAGCTATCCACCACACCCTGGTGACGTCCATTCTGGCATTCCAAGCAGTCTTGAGGCTGCCTCCAGCATAATGTACAGTCATTATGAAGTCTCACAGCACTGTATCTGCAGTATTATTCCTGTCTTTTGGAACTTGCAAAAAGTATCCTAGATTACGAAATAGCCTTCTCGATGAGAACTAGGAGTTTCTCCACCTTAACCAAGCAAAATCTAAGATTTACAACACTGTTACCATAACTTAGCCTGGGCAGGCCCTCAGTACACTAGGGAGAGAGGGAGGGACTATCTCTCTCTCCCTGCACCACTGAGAGCCAGCCCAGGCTAATCATAAATAGCAGATATTAATATCTACTAATATTATTCCATTAATTCAATAACATCGCAGAATGATCACCTCAATTCCTATCTGTAATATAATCATTGGAAAATTTGTGATATTTATGTAGTTAAGGCTACATTTACGCAGCTGGGGTTTTCTTAGTTCGAAGGTATCTCATAACGTTGAGTAGAAGGCTTTGAAGGAATATGAAGGCTAGCCAAACCCCCCTCACTATTACTGTAATAGTGGCTGAGCTCCATGTCAATCCAAAGCATCGCCGTGGAGGCCCTTTGTAGACAAATATCGTACCTGAAACAGCACAGAAATAATGGGTTTACCAATATTTGCTCTTGGTGATGAGGACATGAGCTTGCTGTCCTCTACGAAATTGAGCTCAATTTCAACCCAAAACAACAACAAAATAATTCATATCGTTTTTGGAGGCTTTCCCTGGAACTGCTCATACTGTGACACATGTCAGCAGTCCCTTATAATATATACATGTACCTATTATTGTCTACTAAACAGCTTCAGCCTATAAAATAATTGCCAAGTTATTAATTAATTAATTAATTGCCACCCGAACACTTTTTTTAAGAGTCGGAACAGATTAAGGGTCAGGTGTTTTGGAACAACTCAGGTCAAATCTGGTTAGTTGCGTACAACTGGAAATAAGGCTGCCGTTTTCATGAGGTATTATTTTGCAGGTACTGATAAAAGAGGCCACCAAATCGGTAGTAGCCATCGATGCTATGATTTCTCAACAAATATTTGCTCATGCTAGATATTTTTCCAACTTTCATTGTAATGGTTTGGTCACAGATGTTGCATTTGCTAGTGCTATCATTGGTATACTATTTTGTCATTTTCCTGTAGCCAATTTTATAAACGCTGATGTTTCGAAACCCTGTCACTGTGGATCCTATTTGTTCCTAAAGCAGCTTTCGGATCAGATAATGGGCCGACTCTGTCGGGTGCATCACTAGTAGCTATCTAGCAGTCCACACTATATACGGAGTGACTCAGTGGAGAATCGAACACCGGCTACTTGATCTCAGTTCAGACACTCTACCGCTAAAGGTCTTTCCAAATGTTCAGATAATAAATGTTCCAATTACTGGTTCCGAGCTCGTTTCCAATGGCAGTCATTGAAACGGCAGGCACATCAGATCGTAGCTTTAACGGCCTCAAAGGCTCGTTAAATAGGGAGCAAAGGCCCAGCAATAACACAAAAGAAAAAGAGGTGAAATCTGACCTGATGGATCGGACCGGACTGTTCCGAACATTCAGACTTTGTTCACAAGATCTGATGAAATGCTCGAAATATCTGCGCTTTCATTGGTTGGATTATTTGCGCGATGCACGTGGTTAATATTCCATACCACACAGTATAATATCAACTCTCTTCCATTGGCAGCTTGATTAGACGGTGATTCCACTTTTGCAATTACTCTCACTAAATGCCTTCTAACTTTCGCTGCTTTTATTATCGGACCGGTGCTTGTGGATGTTGTTTCTATTATATAACGATCCGAGGCCAGTTTGCACAGGATCGGAACTCGGATCGGCCATATTATCTGAACGTCTGGAATGACCTTAAGCCATACTGCTCAGTGCTCATCCTAAATAATTGATGCATCAGCAGCTTGTGGTGTTAAGCAATTTGCAAAATTGTCAATCAATCAAACCAAAACAGATGCAGTTAATGACATCACCAGTCATCTTTCGATGAGTGCTGCTGTGATTCATTTATGAACCTGGGCTTCCTCTAGGCAGTTCTTGATGGACAAGTACCATTTGATAACCACAGCAGACGGTTTCCAAAAAAAAGGCTGAGCTTTGACTAAACATTAAAAATACACCATGTATCCGGTATGTATGAAATCACAGTACTAATTGAATGGTTGTCAGAATATAACAGACATCTTGGCACTCATAAACCAGCTTCTCCAGTTTTTAATATATTAAAAATCCATTAGCACTCTTACAAGTAAGACATTATTGTGGCCAAATCCAACAAGGCCACATTCGACACGCTATCTTACCTTTGAAATATGACTGGAGCATGTCTTTTTAGTCTCTCTTTTTGGGATTCGAACCGGTGATCCTGACAGATAGCTTGGAAAATCAGTGTGCAAGTTGCTTATCCCTCCAGTTATCACGTCAAGACTCCAGTCCAATCATTAATCATTTAAGTTATTTGGCTTAGCTAAATTTTAAAGAGATGCATATTTCGTGCTGCTTTCGGTTTGGAACGTATTTGTAGTGCAGTGAGGAAACAACCACACAACTTGTCTTCTCATTTGTAACGTGTTAACAATTTCCCATGTCAAAGTGAGGAATCATAGAGTTATCTTTGTTCTTAGGGGAGGATAACTCCAAGTGAAAATTTGACAAATTTAGACAAATTTAGTCTTAATTGTCTAGATGTGACGTAACAAAGTCAAAGCTATCAGAACTAACCTGCTACAAACCACGCGAAGCCGGCACCAGTGAGCAGATTAGCTAGGAATTTCCTAACAATGTGTCTACCAGGTATATTTGCATCTTCATCCTGCTTACAATGTACCTGAACAATATCAAAGAACTATATTATGTTTATGACGGGCATGAGGAACGGATGTGAATTTTTGTAAAACATTCTACATTTAGATTGCGTATTAATGCTGCATTATTACGATCTCATATTCCACATTTAAAATGATACAATATAATATGACAGAGCATTTATATGCAATTGAAACTTGCAAATGACAAAATTTTTTAATAAATGTGAATCTAAATTCGATACAATACAATGGTTACCAAAAGAGATACGGTGACAATCGTTTAAGAATAGTAATAATGATATCATAATACGTGTATTTGCGTATTATTTCAATTATGATCAAGTTGTTGGAAATGTATTATTGGAAATAATATATAATTTATAATTATATATTAGTGATGCCTAAAAAGCAAGTATATTTCATTGTACTTGTAAATTAAACTGGAGTTATTAGATGAAGTTTTGTTATACGTTCTGTTTCATCTACAGTATATTGGTCTACAATGGGCATATCAGAGAACCTGACTGGCTATGAAAATATTTTGTGACAACCAAATGCACAGACGAAGGACTAATATGTATATCTACGGCAGATTGCAACATTACAGGTGTGCAGCACACAAACAAACCTTTAAATCTCCTGAGCCAATGTAGAAGCCTACAGCTGTTTCCATGTTATTACATGCTAGTAGTGCACTGCAGAATGTCCATATGATCCAGATAATACCATTTATAATAAAATATAGCGGTATCAGGTCAACCTGTGAGTAATATAAACACATTGAATATCTGTTATTTCATGGTCATGCATAAGCTTCTTGTGTTATTGATAATCTAATTCATATTGAAAACGAAGAGCTAGTCATGCAAAACTTACTGTAAATTGAGTGATGATCTTATTATTTGTATAAAAAGCAAATGTTGGACATAATCTACAGGTTGCAAGTGAGGCTCAGATCTTAAAAGCATTTTGCAGATAAATTTTAGTTATTTGTTCAAGCCTGGAGTGGCAAGCAAGCTAGATCACTCAACCACTTAGAATGCTAAAGAGAATATCCATGTGGATGACTTTCAAACTGAATTTGTGTATATGCGATGTTTTGTTGGTACTGATGCAAGCTTTGCTAGCTGTGTGATGGTGATGATAGATCTGATGCCTATTAAAATTGATATGATTGCATTGAGATTATTTATGACAGTATGCTTTGCTTCGGTATGTACCATACTAAGACTTTAAGTCAAAAATGAGTTGCCGCTGGTTAGAATGATTGCTGGTTCAGTTCGAGTGGTTACAGGTTATACTGGTTGCTGGTTTTAGTGGTTGCTGATTAGAGTGGTTACAGGTTAGGGTTGTTGCTGGTTAGACTGGTTGCTGATTAGAGTGGTTACAGGTTAGGGTTGCTGTTTGTTAGACTGGCTGCTGATTAGTGTGGTCTGATCTGGGATGCCCACTATAATAGTGTTGTGAATTTATACCCCACCCTTCCCCAGGTCTTGCCCAAGACCTGGGGCGGACTGTAGAGTATTAATAACAGCAAACCGAAAACACTTACTTTGTTCAACTGGTTGCAATCTATTATGGTGCCACCTTGTGCTGGCTGGTATATTCTCAAGATACAAACTATAGACACTTAACACCAGCCTGCCTTTCATCACATTGTTGTTGTTTTGTTTACCTTTTACTGTTTACATAGGTCGACTATCCGGCCTAGCCACGCCCACTCTTTTTTTTATATATATAGAGCCCTTTGCTCAGAGTGGGCATGATTCATTTTGATCTCATTGTAAAGGACACATGTCTCATTTTTGATACTTGGTGACCATAATAAATATCTGTTAATTGTTAACTGTTAATTAACTTGTCTTGTGCTGTAATGTGTGCAACCACTGTTTCCTCTGTATTCCGTCAGTCTAAGTAGATAACCATCCGACGCTTACCAGGCCGCCCCTATCCAACCCTTACCGGGCCGCCCCTATCCGACCCCCCTGTGTGCAGGCGTAGCCGGCACTCCCTCTCCCCTCATAATAATAATTGTCTGGACTCCATGATAAGCTGTCCCTCACCCTTCCAGTGAGTTAAAGTTCATTACAGTGGTGGCAGCAGTGGAATCCAAGATGACCCCCCACCCCTGAGACCCCTTGCAATTTGGCCATGACCCACCAAACTGACAGATAGAGATACAGCCAACTTCTCTTTTTCCTTATCTATGCCCTCACCCTCCACTTCTGTCCTTGATATGCCTCACCGCAGACAGTGCAGTGCTGATGAGGGGTGGACATTAACCGGCTGTCAGACGTCTTTGCATGCCGACCCGAGACAGGTGAACAGGGGGGGACCATTTCAAAGCTCCTCAATGCAATGGGGACGGAGACGTGGACTACTTTATCCATTCCTTTCTGGAACTAGCAGAGGTAAATGAGTGGGAGTTGCAGGCCACCATCCTCCATCTGAGGGAGGCTCTGAAAGGAGAGATATGGAACTGTGTATGACCCCAAACCTTACAAGGAATCGAAGTCGCCCTTACGGTCCGCTTTGGACTCACCAAACAGAGAGGCAAAAGCCAAAATCACAAACCTCAAAAGAGAGTCAGACCTCACTACAACAGCAAGCGGCTGAGGTCGACCAGCTGATCAGAGTCACTTATGCCGACCTCTCTGAGGAACATAAGATGCAAATGATATTGGAACTGTTTTCATGTACATTGAGCAATATAGCTCTAAAGAGACACCTGCTGGCCATCATGCCTCGCACCTTAGAGGATGCCATTCGGGCTGGAAATAATTTTTGCAGATCAGCCCTTCCACCCACCTTCCCCCAGGCTGAGTCGAGACTGTAGAAGAGACGAACTCAGTTTCCCTAGCCACCCCAGTCCAACCCATCCGACCAGCCCAATGAGTCTAACCAGGGATGAAATCCCCTACGGACCTCCTCCTCAAGGACATACTCACACTGACCAACAAGTTTGAAAGTTGGGGCCACGAGGCAGATGAAGAAAGAGGAGACGCGACTCAGTGTTGGGGTTGTGGACGCGGTGGACATTTAAAACAGGATTGTCAAACAAACCCATGGTCATGCCATTATCGTAAGCCCAAGAGTAACAACAACAACAGCAACAAGCGGCCGGAAAACGGCCGGCACCCGGAGCAATAGACCGCCCTACTGCCTGCTGTTGGGCAGGATGAAATCTTACGATCCCCTGAACACTTGGGCACAGTCCAGAGAAACCCAACCGGACACATCCCCTCTCTGTCCTCGATACGCATAACTCGCATCGAAGCCTTCCCCGTGAGGACACGAGAACCCCACCAGACAGTACACCTTGCAACCAACACCCACCCCTGAAGTGCTCCAGCTGAAGACCCCCTCAAAGAGAAAAAGGAACGCCTTCTCCCGACCATCCTTTGGATGCTACTCCACTCATCATGCAAAACACTGTGGAACGGACCCACAAAGACAGCCATTTCCTGCCTGGTTGCATTGAAGGCTGACCCACCCAATTCCTGGTAGATGCGGGTTGCACCACTAACTTACTATCTCAGCACATGTTTGAACAACTGCCCAAGCCCACCCGAGACCAACTAGGGGTCTGCGAGTCCCATGGTGTCATGGCAGATGGCTCCCACTTTATGGCGTTATTTCGCTGATGGTCAGATTAAGAGAAATGCGAACGGAGGTTACCTTTATATTCAGCCAGATCAGTGAGGATGCTATTCTAGGCCTGCCCTTCCTCACGACCGATCAATGTTCATTGAGTTTTGGCGAGCCGACAATCACTATTGATGGCCACAAGCTGTCATCTACCGACAGATAAAGAAGGCTTTTATCCAGCAAGATCCAAGTTCTACGCCACCTCACGTGCCCGCCCAACAAGACATCAATCTATGGTGTCGATTTAACACCCACACCTACTGCCCCCTGGGACTCATAGAAGGAACCTTGCGGGAACTACCCCTGGCTGCTAGCCTGAGCCAGCCTGGTCCTTGTGGTCATCTAATGATCAGGTGCATCAACCCCTCGAACCAGCCAGTAGAATCGAAATCTGCCATGGTGCTAGGTGCATTCCCTGGAGTCGACACCATGGACGTAAGTGAATGCAACCCAGAATGCCCCTCTTTCCAGTCACTGCCATCCACAATGCCCCCACCCCACCTGAAAGATCTGTTCAAGGACAGCCTGAATGGCTTCGAGACTAAGGAACAAACACAGCAGTTAGCCAAGCTACTAACCGAGTACAGTGTACAGTGTTCAGTACCGATGACCACAATATAGGTCAGACCACCCTGATAGCATCCCCACCATAGAGGGCACCAGATCCATCTGCCAGCACCCACACCACCTGGGTGCTGAAAAGGAAGCAGAAGCACAGAGACAGGTACAAGAGCTGCTTGAAAGGGGCTTAATGGAACCGGCCAGTGGTGCCTGGAGTTCCCTAGTTGTACTGGCTAAAAATAAAGATCAAATTTGGCGTTTCTGCATTGACTACTGGAAGCTCAATGCTGCTACCCAACAAGATGCCTATCCCCTCCCACGAATAGATGAGAGTTTGGACGCCCTGGCCGGCAACAGGTACTTCAGTACCCTAGACCTGGTCAGCGGATATCGGCAGGTTCCCCTAGATAAGGACGCTCAGGAAAAGTCCACTTTCACCACCAGATCCGGACTATGGAAATGGAAGGTCCTTCCATTTGGCCTCACCTCCGCTCAAGCCATCTTCCAATAGCTGATGGAGCGCATCCTTCAGGTCCTCCATTGGCAGTTCCTGCTACTGTGTATGGATGACATAATCGTAATAGGGCCAAACTTCCCCACCCACTTAGCTTGCCTAGAGGAGGTGCTTATTCGCCTACAGGGCTCTGACCTAAAACTTAAGCCAGCAAAGTGTAAGCTATTACAGAAGGTTAAATACCTCAGACACGAGTCTGGTGCAGAAGGAGTATACGCCGACCCTGACAATGTTTCGGCTATCTGAGAATGGCCTCAGCCTCACAATGTGAAACAACTTCAAGCTTTCCTGGGGACAGTGAACTATTACCGCCAATACCTCAGAGATTTTCTACCTGTGCCAAGCCCCTCTATCGAGTGATCGGAAAGGGAGTAGTTTGGAGCTGGGACCCACAGTGCCAACAATGCCTGCTCTGACAGGGTTGGCGCAGTGGTCTCCCAGGCCCACCCAGAGGAAGAAAGGGTGGTGTCATGCTACAGCAAGACTCTGTCCTCAGCAAAGAGGAATTGCTGTGGAACTCGCAGAGAATTGCTGGTGCTGGTTAAGGCCATCAAGATCTTCCGGCCTTATATGTATGGCCAACAAATTTAAGCTCTGAACAGACCATTCTTCCCTCCTGTGGCTATGCCGCTGCACT
The DNA here is from genome assembly GCA_027564295.1 of Himantozoum antarcticum. Lineage (NCBI taxonomy): Eukaryota > Metazoa > Bryozoa > Gymnolaemata > Cheilostomatida > Bugulidae > Himantozoum > Himantozoum antarcticum. The sequence continues at coordinate 9,666 of JAOQGN010307836.1, forward strand.
GAACCTCTAGCCAGGTGGCCCGGTGGTTGGAAACCTTGGCGAAGTTCGATTATCAACTGGGACACTGACCAGGACCCAAGCATGGGAATGCAGATGGACTAAGTAGAAGAGGGTGCACAGATGGTAAACAATGCGACTTAATAGAGTGCAGGGATGGTGGCACCACCCGATGCCAAGTAGAAGAGAGTCAGGAGTATTCCTCCCTGTGGACCCTTCCAGAAGAACGGCACTGTCAGTCTGCACCCCTGGACAAACCCAACCCCTGAACCCACTTCCCAGCTCCTCCTTAATGAAATGGAATGTTCAGTCTCACCTTCCTACCCCCTCAGCTGAGCAGTGACCAGGCAACCAGAAAGGGGCCTGGTGCCTTAGTCTACAGATCCCTCTTGGACAGACAGTCATTAACGTCCGATAAATTGGAGGTAGGAGGCACCGAACTCGGAAGACTCGATGCCCTAAGACACTCCCTGAGAATAGTAGAAGGTTTCCTCCTTGCCCACATCGAACCCATCACCAACATCTGTGTCATGGACTTCCCTCGGTTTGCTCTGCTATTGGATTACCACATACAAATAATATCGCTAGGGCAGCAAACAACAAAAGCAAAAGAATCAACCAATATGGGGTAATGGAAGCCTGTGTTGTGGTCCAAGAGAAAGGCCGGTGGTGTGCTGTATTCCCCCTCTCAGAGAGGTTTCTCCTCAGTGATACCCACTCCATGGCCCATGTAGGAGAAGCTCGTACCCTAGCCCGAGTCCACCTCACCTGGTTTTGGCCAGGAATGACAGCTGATGTCAAGAAACTTGTTAAGGCTTGTGAGGTGTGTCAAGTGGCTAAGACTGGCAGCACCAAAAGCTCTGACCAATGTCAGAGACTCCATGCTGAATGACCTGGGCAGAAAATCACAGTGGACTTGGTCGGACCTATGCCCACCACGGAAAGAGGAAACAAATGGATACTGGTGCTCACTGACCACTTTACGCACTGCAAGATGCCTTGGCTATTCCAGCCGCCACTACCCCGGTGGTGGCTGTCACCTTGGTTGAAAGAGTGTTCTGCTATTTTAGCCTATCTGAACAAATACATAGGAACCAAGGAGCCAAATTTGAGTCCGAACTTATGGAGGATTTGTGCCAATAATGGAAGGTTAAAAAAAACCACACCATGCCATACCACCCACAGGCTAACGGCATAGTGGAAATAAACAACAGAGTCTTGGGCGACTCCCTCAGATCTCTGCTCCTTGCTAAGAGTCAAGGAGAATGGGATCTCCTCCTTCCCCATATCCTCCGTGCCCTCCAAGGCACCCCCTCCATTCAAGCACAAGAGAGACAGCAAACTTCCTAACGCTAGGGAGAGAGCTCCATCTACCAGACCAAGTCCAGTATGGGCTGGTCGGAGCTTAACACGGAGCCCAATTCTGGGCTCCGTGTTAAGCTGTCCCTCACCCTTCCAGTGAGGGAAAGTTTATTACAATAGTAGGTCGGACTAACACCAAACACTCTACTTTAAATATAAACATGATGGCTAATGCTGCAGTACATAGAATAGAATACAGGGTTATAGTAGAATCACTGCTTCCGGAGAATTTAGGTCCTGAAATAGCAGCGTGAAACCAATTCCTTCTGCAATCGTCCATCAAGCCATGAGTAAAAATAATGGTCAAAGCTATCAATTCTGATGGATTGTCAACAAATTTCAGAATTTGCACCTTTTACATGTACTTTAAACAATAATAGGCAACTCTGTTTACAGACTATCTCTGTGGAGTGAAATCATGTACTTACACTGTGCATACTTTGCTCTTTAGTGCATCCAAATGTTCCATTTTCGTCACCACTTATAGATATAATACCTAAACAGAGTGACTGACATAGATTATGTCAAGGATGTACATTTGGACAAACCATCCACCCACCACCAACCCACCACCCGTCCTGTACTACATTAGAAGTATAAATAGCGCTAGCGTAGAAAAATAGAAATGATATTCCAAATGGCACTATTTGTTGGGTCTAAGCTTAGGATGTTAGGCTTGTGTACGCTCTACGGTTTATGTTGTCATGGAGTAAGATGTATAATAATTGTTTTTTGCATAAAATACTAAAAGAAAGATGATAATTATAATATGAGAAGAGGCTAATAAAATATTACTAATTGAATATATTACACATTATAAACTATGAACAGTTTTGCAACATTAACCGAAGAAGAGCATCGCCAAAAGTAGATTTGGTTTTGATTGTGAAGCAGTTACTAAAGTGGGCGGAGAGTCTGTTGTTACCCTCTCACTGTCCTTTCGGGTTGGTTTTGGAAGGAAGGAATTTGGTGACTGAGGGTACCAGCAAACAATGGATCTACACACCAGTAAATATAGATGATGGTGTAGATCCTGCAAAGCTAACTATGAAACAATTATTATACATATATCCACCTAGTATATAACTATTATATATCCGCCTAGTATATGCACTAAAATGCAAATATTTTTTGCAACAATTCATGGTGATATGTTCCAGTTTATAAACAATTGATATCAGCTCACAGCCAACATCAAGCGGGATAACCCTGCTTGCTGAGGACCCGTAGTGAGTACTCAGATTGTATAGTAATGGTCATGCTATATATAGCCTATTGTTCCTACTTGTTACAGTAATTGTCGATGTAGTGCAAGGGCCGATATTTGCTACAGTAATGTTCTATGTTTGCTACAGTAATGTTCTATGCTTGCTACAGTAATGTTCTATGTTTGCTACAGTAGTGTTCTATGTTTGCTATAGTAATGTTCTATGTTTGCTACAGTATTGTTCTATGTTTGCTACAGTAATGTTCTATGTTTGCTACGTAATGTTCTATGTTTGCTACAGTAATGTTCTATGTTTGCTACAGTAATGTTCTATGTTTGCTACAGTAATGTTCTATGGGCACCTTCTTGCTGACGTAAAATGAAACTCTCGGATATTTTCCAATTTACAGGAAAATTCAAGAATAGGAAACAGTTTGTCAGTTGCTTCAGTTACCAGAACGCTGAACAATATTTGTTAAAGAGCCGACAGACACCAACAAAACTTCTCCATATTTGTATATACTATGCTCAGCCAGTAGCAGCCAACAGCCATATACATACCAATACACAGAGCCCAAAGAAAATTCTAGTTGAGAAGTTTACAAAGAATATTATTGTGACATGCTAATGGTATTAGCATAGTCGCAATGTGGGAAACTTACCTATTCCAATCTCATAGACTGAGAGGATGACTCCGCCAGCCCAAAATATCACAATTGAACACACAATAAATAGCACATAGCCTGTAAGCATTACACATATTATTGGTTACTGACATACATGCTTATAGGGAAGTTGCTGAAAAGGAAACAATTGCTAATTTGTCAGCTCTAATCGCTACCACATTCCTCTATTCGTCACCTCCTTCCAATGTAGCCTTTCTTCACAAGCTCTGTTTCACTCAAAAAATTGGGAAATGCATTAGGAGTTATCCACTGTCGGAGAGAATAACTGCTGATGCATTTGCCAGTGCTTGAGTGAAACTATGCTTATCAAGGAGGCTAATGCCAGTGCGCCTAATGATTGGTAGCTTTTTATCAACCCAACATATCGCTCCGGGGATGGGGGGGGGGGAGAGGTCCCACGATTAGAGCACATAGGCCATGTTACAAGATACAAGCACTTTCTTGAGGTTCAAGATAATTTGTAAAGTGAAACAAATAATTTCCAACTCATGTGTCACATTTCATTAGAACATTGTATAAAGACAAATTGAAAGTCAGGCAAATAAACAATATACAAAGCATAAACACTGTTGTAAAGGAACACCGTTGGATAGTGAAACCGTTGTATAGCAAAACCATTGTATAGTAACATGTTGTTACAGAACACTGATGTTTAGGAACACTGTTGCATAATAACACTGCCGTCAAACAACAGTATTGTATAATAACACCGCTCTTTAGGAACACCGTGCATATCAACTCCCTATTGCACTAGGACTACTTACATAAGTCATAGGTAATCTCGCCTGGTGTAAGTCTGCGAACTCCTGATAAGATAAGATAATAATAACAGGAAATCAAACTCAATCCTACAAAGTTTCAGTAGGTAACTGAGATATGATTTATCGAGAACAGGGATGGTCAAGCGGTTTTATGCATTTTATGCATTTTCACCTATTTTTCACCTATTGGTGTAATGAAGGAGGCTCATTTTACCAGCTCTGCTAGTGCAGTGTGCACCTCTCCTAACATTACGAGCATTTTTATCGCATAGCAGACTTATTACATACACAGAAAGAATTGTTTTTATTCTATTAGACAAGTATTTAATTATCTTCCTACTGATATTGAGATAATTTTAGGAGTTAGGGTAGCTCAATGGGATGCAGACTCAGACATCATGCAGGTGACCCAGGTTCAGCTCCCATGTGCACCACTTCAATAGATTTGTAAAGAATCAAACGATTGGGTACATGCTGAACTATCAATGCTAAGGGCCTCTGGGCAAGGCTCTGAACCTGAAATTTTCCTTGGTCTGCTCCAGCCCTTAATTGAGAGCAATCGGGCCCTGTACATGGCGGCCTTGGCTTCGGTCACAGCAATTTCTCACTTGTGAGAAAATAATGATCTTAACATTTTAACTCCTTTAAATCTAAACTGAAAACCCATTTGTTTACTTTTACTTCCTAGTGTCAGTTTTAGTAAAGAGAGCTTAGAAGAAACTGTTGTATTATTTAGCGCTAGAGAAATAATATATATTATATTAATTGTATTTTGGTGAGGCATCTCGCTTGTCAAGTACCTGGATTCAATTTACATTGCGCTGCAAAATTGTCTGCTAACAATTCTGCTGAAATATTCCCAGCTGTAATAGCGGCTCTCTCTTTGCTGATCAACAGGAAAAATACCGGGCAGGTGAGCTCCATTTGACCAGCCCAGCTTTAGCAATACTACCAAATACAAAACAAACTCAATTATAGGAATTCATTAATAATGACTGTTTTACTGCCATTATTTACGTTTACTTCATACTCGTCTATTGCTGAGTATGAAGAATGGCAATGCATCTTCAGAACTCCCAGTGATTCTGCTCCGTGAGGAAAAACATAGATATCCATTTATTAGAGACTCAGAGAGGCTGCTTTGGATTATTCCCGAATAATAATATACATTATTAATTATTAATTATTATTATTACTATAATATTATAATAACAATAATACAGCCACTCTACCTCAATATCTCATACTAGGTATGAGTTTGGTACAATAGAGAAGCTGCAGCCAGACAAACACGGCCTCCTCAGTACCTACAGAACCATACGTTATCTCGCTACGTGTATTTCTAAATTCACCAATATAATATGAGTTGTCTGCACCATGCTTTGACAGTAGTTTTATTGTAGAGCGACAAAT
>JAOQGN010307947.1:0-15088 GCA_027564295.1 Himantozoum antarcticum
TACAAATGTAATTATTCACCTATTACTGTCTATGAAACGGACTAGTACATAGTCATATTATTATTATTTTTTGTTGTAAACCTACCATCGCGGACTGGTATTAAGCCTTGTGGTCAGACTAGTGCTATTGAATAATAAGCATAAGACTTTATAACAATAATAATAACAATAATAACAAGAATAATAAAACGTCAACTGCTTTACGCTTTTTGCATTAAAACACTTTAAACTGAAATCCTATTTCTCTCTATAATAATCAGCATATAAGCAGGTACCATGCTTTCAAATTGTGCTACATTTGCATATACAATTTACATGTACATGTACCAAATAGGATATAAGTATATCCTATTTGGTCTCCATAATAATGCTTAGAAGTGAGGGGGAAGTGAGGTGAGAGTTTTTCAAGCACTGTATATCACTGTATGCTTGTTGTTTTCAAATGCGCTATTACCACCCATCTGCAATAGTAATCAATCACAAGCATTTACTAGTAGATGATTTACCAAAATTCACCGAACAGCACCAATGGTATGGAGGTATGACAGTTGTGCACTTCTGATAGCATGAGAGGTTGTGTATGCTTTTATGTAGCAGAGTACAATTTTAATCATTTTAGCAGGTCTATTTTTAGTCAGAAAACTTGGTTTTTGTAAGTGCAATGGCTTTGCTCATTACCAAATGTTACTAATCAAGTTGTGGTCAAAGTAATGTTATTGAATAAGTGTATAAGAGTATAATTATCATATTACAATGTCAGTCATATAATAACAGTGATATTATTATAGTGACATTATAGTGACATAACATTATAGTTTAATAACACTGATATACATGTATAGTGATAATAGTATAGTTATAGTGACATTATTTAATTCCAATTTTATTAGCATGCAATAAAGATACATGTATAGCAAAATATAAAATACATAAAAAAGTTTACCATTATTATAATGCTCTTACCACATAAACTATAGCACATTAAATTATTACATTGTGCAACTGTTGGTTTGCTAGTCATCAAAATTATTGGTAATCAAAGGGTAACTAATAGCGCATCTTCATTCATCTAATTCAATGCTGTCTAAAGGATATCAATAAGAGTTTGTTCATTTAGCACAGCTTGCGCCTTTTGTTGAGTGGTTCCAACATCATGACAGGTGCAAGAAATTGTTGGAAAAATTTCTCAAGATTGCCTAACATGCTCTGGCAAAACTTCTCATCATATTGGACAATTTTTATTAGGGTTTCCTCTTCTGTATAAATACAGAAATAGGTTTTATGGATGTTGGTCACTGCCATTTGGCCCTGTACTTGACCATAATAGTTAGAGCGTTTCTTTAATGATTGATCCGTGTCTAAATAAGGCAAGGCTTCTATCTTTAGAGAGGGACATTTTATTTCTAGCAAATTAGTGCCACAGCAGTCACAGGTGATGAGACCATCTGGGCTGGCACCCAGATATGGGGCGCTGTGGTACAAATATATACCACACTCCTGCAAATGCACATTCTCATGATTCATTCTAAGCTGCTCGAGAACTTTGTCTGCAGCTGTAGATTCATATTGCAGGCCTCTAGCAATTTGAGCTAGATGACCTATTTGGGGAGGGGCAATTAAATAATTGACAAGTTTGTCACATTCCGTGCCAGATGTTTTTTTGATAGACTCCATTTTTGTGAATACCCTGTAAAAGTTACTTGCAGTAATTCTGCCTTTTCTTATTTGAATCCACAATTTGTTGTTTGCTTGCCCAACAGTTTGCTTCTCTATAGTTCTTATTTCTTCTTTGGTGATCTCCAATCTCTTGACCAGTTCACTTGTGGATGAACATGTGGATGCCAGTGCAATAACATCCATATAATCAGGTGTTGCATCTGCTGCCAAGTCATTCACTAGTGGTTTCCCTAAAACCAACAATTATAATTAGTTTACCTAAGATTGCTAGCATGCCAAAAGACGGGTGGGTGAGATGGCCCCCATTCAGATCTAGTTGCTTGCACCATAACATTATATTGCATCAAAGGAACTGTGATATAACTTACCTACATATTATATTATCAATGTACTGTACATGTATGTTAATGTGAAAGTGATCAATGTTACTATAAAAGTCATGCTGCCAGCTTTAATAGACAACAGGTTTCTGCAGTAATAACTAATAACTGGTTACATAACAAGCTTAATAGTTTATAAGTAGTTACATAAAATTACTATAAATTATTATAAACAATACTGTAAAGCTGCAACAAAGTTGTTTGTTTGACTGTCAAGAGGCAAAAATTTCCAGCCTACATGAAAATTAATGACACTAATGTCTAGATACATGGAACATTTGTGTTTCTGCTGACAGTTTAATTTTCTTTGCACGCGAAAGTTTTGAAAACAAGTTGGCAAAAGTTGGCAAACATGGTAGTTTGCCAATTAAACTATTAATTAACATGCCACACTGAGTAAATAGTTTGGCAAATGAGCTGGAACCAAAATTCAGGTAGCAACATTGTTTTCTGATAGAGCATGATCACATCCCAAATTAACATCCTGACCACAAAATCTTAGCAATGAGCTGAAAAACTACATTGTTGCAACTATCGGGTTCTAGTTGTAGGAATATAAAGTCATCCAGATGTAATATATATAAAATATAATCAGGGAATTAAATAATATCTAAAATTGAATATTCTTACCTGGTAAAAATATTGAAGCATTGGGCATGGCATCTTTTAGTTCTGAGATGAAGTCTTTGTAAAATTTCGGATCGGATTCCTCTACCAAAGACTCGCGTACCTGGCACAGCGATTTCAGTTGAGATGGCAGAGCTGTTCCTACAATAATTATCAGTGAAGTGTATTTTTATTATAGTAACTCTTTTTCTTATATAAAATGTATAGGCCTTGGCTTGTATTTATACCAGTATACTGTATATGTACATTTATTTATAGTATGTATAAACAGTAATAATACACGGTATCCCAAAAGGAGTCACCGGAAGTATTTTAAATTTATATTTTACAGACAGGACCAGTGTATTCATATGCATAATGCATGTAATATAAATTAGTAGACAAAACACATTTGTGGTGTTATTATTTTAATAATTATTGCTGCTGCAAATATGTCCCAGCTGAGTATTACGGCATTCATGTATTATAATTATTATAATTTTATATTGATGTCATGATTTAATGGATTACACAAATTTCAACATAGTCCAGCTTTGCTAACTTATGTGACAGATAAATTAGCGCTATTCAGTTATATTTCAGAAGGCAAGATTTTTTTTCTAGATATCTGAACTTCTATAAAATTATACTGGTATTATCTTATCGCGTTACATTAAGGCAAAGCTTTGTTTGCATCAATAATATACACAGTCTGGTGTATACACTTGTATATATAAGAATTTTTTTTACTGAACTTAACATTAATGCAATTTCAAAATAGGTCATTTGTGTTATATCATTACCTTTTCCTTTTACATGACTCGGCTTGGCAAAAACCAATTCCTGTAACTTTGCCTGTAGTGGTATTTTTCTGATAGATGGAGACTTCCAAGCACAAGCTGTAGATGTGCATGCGGGATTTGACATGTCTAGCTTGAAGGCAGCTTCCACTTTGAAAAGCAATGCGGCCACATGGTTGCAAGTCTGGCTTAATCTAAAAATTAATAATTTATAATTCATTGACATAATAACTAAAATTATAGTATACGCCATAGTTTTGAAAATTATTACCATCTGGCAATCTTTTTAGCAATGAGCTCAAACACGTATTATTATAAATATTCACACAGTACAAATATAAGTGGTGATTTGCGACTACTGCAATCAGCAACCATTGCTTGTTGAAGTTGGAGAGAAACCATGTAAACAGAACAGGAAATATTTGCATTATTGTAGTATGGTATGGTAATGCACATCTATAATATTTCTTCATGTGAAATAGTAAAGTACGTGGGCCGACCCACTACAAGTACACTGCTATCTTCCCAAAACCAATACAGAGCACAAAACATATCTTTGGTCACTGCTTAGTGTTAGTCAGTGCTCCATTTATGGTTGGGAAGGGGCATCATACGATATCACAACAAAATTGACAGCTTGTGGGTCGTTATCAAGTATAAACACTGTTACAAATTACAAAACTACAGTTCCAAACTGATGCCAATATTTATGATTATAACATTTGTTGTTGATACTAAATAAACAAGTGCATGTATTTAATTATATAAATACATGTAAGTGAATAGTTTCAGCCATTGTATTTCAGATGCTGCTTTTAGTATGAATAATAGTAAATAGTTATATAAAACAGAATAATAATACTCACCCAGCTACGCAGCTGCAGTATGAAGATATGATATCCCCCGACTCCTTTACAACCTTCACCCATAAAGAATGTGGGACATCGTTCACTCGATTGCTTGGCAAACATGTTGTTTTTAGGAAACAGCACATGTGGCTTTTGCTTATAGGTGAATATAAAACATCTTTTAGCCATTCGCAGGAGTAGTAGCTGAACGCTTTACCCGTTTTATATGCTGTGAGTGCCTCTCTTGTTAACCCGACACTACCGTTTTGTCTCAAAAACCAGTCTATGTCAACATATGAGACTGGAGGCCACTTTTTCAAACCATCTTTCTCACTGTCCCATGACTTTAGCTTGTGTGGATCAGGTGAGGGATAAGTCTTATTATATAAATCCTTATAGTCCCCTTTCCTAGAGGCTTCCTGTTCCTTTGCTCCTGGCTGCTCTGGTGTATTGTCGTTATACAAAAAATATACTCTGGAAACCAGATCCTTCTTTGAACCGGCGACTTTGTAACCCCTACGTCGGCAATAATCTTTAAGCGCCTCCAAACTCCAAGTTTCCACTTGTTCATGAGAAATTAAATCCTCTTCTGAATTGGAGATATTATCACCCGATGTTGCCATTATTTAGTGTTTAGCTGATTTACATGTGTATGTGATGAAATGAAATCATGGGCTGTATTTATATTTATATATACTGCATTATTCTGTTTGCTGCCGAAACTGCAAACTTTGCATAGTTTTGATAGGCCGATATTACTTGGCATTATTTACAAAATGACATGCATGTTTAGTTGTTTACATATTATAATAATAAACTAATCAGTAATTTCGTTACTGCCACTACACTGCAATGTAACACTGATACTATTACAATATGCGGTAACACATGCACTTGATAACAGTTCAGTAATAATCATTAATTTCTTCACTATGACATGTTATGAGTCAGCTTCAAGCATTTACTCTCACTACCAAAGATAGTTATATGTGATGAATATCTTTGGCACGTCTAATAGAGAATTGGCCAATCAGAATTAAGTTACTAACTAAATTATCTAGGCCTCAATTTCTGGGGTTAACCTTGAATGCTTGCAAAGTAAAAGCATGCTACATGGAATATGCACGATGGCAAACAAAATATTTTGCTATAATGCTATCCTAAAATGTCATCTATATTACATAGGTGCAGGTTGAGCCTCTCACACCAGTAAATAATGAGATATTTAGGATGCTAGGGCTAACTGCATATTTCCTGGTTTGACTGCCTTGTTATGACCTATTAGGAGTTACCTCTGAGAGATGACAACTCCAAATAAAATCTTGGTAACTTTTTTGCTGTGAAGTTGTCTATTGACCCGTTTTCAATTTACTAGCAAAACAATGCTTGAAAACATCTTATGATTGTAAACCGCATTTTATAAATAATTGTATAATAAGTGTGGCTCTATGTCACTCAATATTCATTATATGCTTGCTTTCCATATTAATATTATTTTATGTCGAAAAAGCAAACAACTCTATTATGTCAGATATACCGGGGTGCAGGGATTGCTCATTAAAGGCCACAATGATTACTGATATTCATTGGTGTAATGCTAGTTGAGATATTAACACAGGTTGGAGAAATGAAGATGCTTGTAGACCAACACCAATCACATCAGACCACTGCCTACAATGCTGACGAGTTAGCTGATGAAGACCTAGAATCAGAGTTTATGGGAGCCAAGCAATCAAAGAGAGCCGATATGAAACATAGGGAGACTCTTCGAAAACTAGAGAGAGAAAAGAAAGAGCAACAAGAAGTGAGATCATTTTATATTTATTTAACTATTATTGATGTTAGATATGTTTTGTTAAAGTTGCACGAAACAATGTTAAAATGCATTGTTTATGTTTGGTAAAGATGGGTGCCAAAAACTGTATTAATATGTTATAATTTGTTTGTTAATCAATTAGGTGATTAATTTTAATAATTTTGTTTAATCTACTTTATTTCTTCTAATTTACTTCCTGCTTACTTTTTTTAAATTTATTCTTCAATTTATGACTATGCTAAGATATTAGGTTAGAAATAACGATGACGGTTATCGTTGGTATATTTTCTATGTTCGCAAACTCCAAAGCCAATGGTTATCTGTCACACTGTCTATAGCTAAAATGTTGCTACACACTGGTTATACACAGCCAAGCGCTCAATTCAAGCTGTATTGGCACCTAAAGACTACACTTGATTAAATTATTGAACTATTATAATTGACTTTATGATCAGATTTCTATTAAAATGACTAGACAAATAAACTGAGTAAGAATCTAAACTCATCAAATCATCAATCTGATTAAACATTAAATTACTTAAACATAACCAAATCATCATCAAACTCATCAAATGAAATAAACCGAGTAAGAATCTACCATCTGTGGCTTGGTTTACCTACAGACGCTATATTTCTAATGAATCAAATTGCCGTAAATATATTATTCTTGTCTCTATTTATATATATGCACATACGCTAGAATGTATATGTATTTATATATATGCACATTCGCTAGAATGTATATGTATTTATATTATTTGCTATGCATATTCACTAGCTTTCCATGGTTTGAATTTAGATAAGAATCACTTTGTATGCGTTGTGTTCCCTCAGTGTAAATTGTTTCCCATGACAATTTCCATAGTTCGGTTTTATTTGCAAATTGTAATCTATCCGAGAGTTGTGAGCCCACTCCAAGCATCCGCTTAGGGAATCCTTTCATCAGTGATGGGGATTTTATTTTGATGTTTTCACTTTATAAATATTTATCTGTAGATACATCAGTTAACTCTACTATTTATTACCTCCACACAGAGTTGTACGGACAGACGAACTTCCATGGTGCAAATAGCTGCTCAATCTCACTTCATTCGGGTCGGAAACGTGAATGATGATGATAACGCATACCAGAGCCTTAAAATCAGAACCTGACAGATTCCCATGCATCAGATCCTACAATTTTTCATACACATTTGAACCATGGAAAGCCAATGTTTGATACATTGACATAAAGTATGGAAACATTACAGTGGAAACATAGATGAATTTAGCAATTTTTTGACATACCGTGACTTGGGGAATCTCACTTGCCTATCTTGACACAAAATTCCATGTGTTGGTACATAAATAATTAATTGGTACTTTATAGAGCGCAGCTGCTGAGTTAAAGGCCCTGGAAGGTGATTACGCTAGTATGAAACAGAAGCTAGATGCCAGTAAAGCAAGGAACAAGGTGTTGTCGAATGAGAATAAAGCATTCAGAGCTGAGATGCAGAAACTAATAGACAAAGGTGTCCATGATGATGAGTTGATATCTGCACTTATTGTAAGTCTAACAGTCTGACGGTGCAATTACACGAGTCGCAAACACACAAAACTGAACTGAGAACAAATTCAGTTCTCAGCTCAATTGTGAGAAATGTTCTCCCAAAGCTTTGAGAGAGAATTTCATTGCACAACTATTTTAAGTAGTTGTTGCAGTTCTCAATTAGTGTGATATATTTAAATTTAAGTAATTGGAGTTGTGTGCTCTCTCCTCAACCTACATTAGTTAGGAAGTTGAATGTGAGTTAATCATGTAATTATAATCATGAATCATCCTTTAGAAGGCAAAGTATTATTTGTGACCATGCATATATTATATTGTCACTTTGACTCTGGTATAAAATTACAACATAAATGTACACAAATATTGATAGTCAATTTGTATTCTAATGGATGGTTACCAGCAAACGAAATAGTATCAAGTTGTTATCTTTTTATTGTATAATATTTAGTTTTGTTTTACTGATACTTAAAGGCACAGCAGGCAAGTATGAAGACAATGATTGAGCAACTGACAGCGTTACAAAAAGAGAATCAAGCTTCTCAGCAAGATCGGATGAGTGTTATAACAGCTAAAAATCAGCAAGAAAACAACATCATACAACAATTGAAGGGCATTGTGAGCGAGAAGGAGGGGAAAGTGAAACAGCTGGAGCAAGAACTCTTACAACTAAGACAGGCGGTTAGAATAATATATAACTTGAACTTCTCTATACTAAACGTAATTTGAGATTGCATAATTTGAAATCAGCAGGTATGTTTTCAATTTTCTCACAAGCATAATGCTCGTGAGCACATATGCTTATTTCTTATGTTTTTACTTATGCTTATTGCACTTAAGGTGACAGGGTGGCTCAGTGGCTAGATTCTTGCTCATGGCCCACAAGGTCATAGGTTCGACTCCCAACAAGTCCACCCTGTTGTGAAGGTGAGCTCTTCATTTCACACCTAGCTTCTGCTGTTCATATAAGCTTCAAGCTTAAAGAGACCATTATGTAGGGAGCAAAACGCACAGCACTAACACAAAAACAAATAAAAACAAAAACATCGGCACAGAGGAGTTGTCGTTTCACTCCCCTTTCTAGCTCCATATTTTTTTTATTCTTTATTATTTTCTCTCTATTTTATATAATTATATCTTTCTTTTTAGAAAGAAAGATAATGAAAAGAGTGAGGGGGGAGGCAAAGGGACAACTCCTCAGTGCCCATGTTATTGCACCTGCAGCAGGTTGTTATTGTGCTATGCAGTACCAAAAATGGACATTGTATTTATGCGTTATCTTCAATAGAATTAAGCGTTTAATAAATATATAATCCGAAAATTCAGATTATAGTATATATTTAAAGGTATTTTGATTTTAATTGTTGCCCATTAGATGGTTTGCAAGATGCTATCACTAATAACCATTTTGATAATATATTTTGGGTTAACTCGGATTATGTATAAATTTATTTTACGAAAATTGTCACCTGGTGTTTTCTTGATGCTTTCATTCTTTCTTGCCATGTCACACAGACACTTTGAGTCTTTGACCCACCTTTCACCTGAGCTAAGAGATAATATAATTCTGAATGATAACAACATGTTATTCATTGAATTTGGTTGAAAATATTTTATCATATGACAGCCCGATTATCTATTATGGCATATTGTTTATGAACTACAAGGTTAATCTTATTTTATTTACATACCATACTGCATGTATGTCTTGGGAAAATGGTTTTGCCGGAGATGTCACTTTATGATATTGGCATCTATCCTTAACATTTAAAATACAAACAACCACTGTGTAGCAGTATGTTTTTTGGAGATTTGCAAAACCCCAAAAACCACACCCCATTCCCCAATAGATATGTTGTTTGGGTTTTGTGGTTTGGGGTTTTGCAATACTCAAAACCTGCTAGACGGATATCACACTTCCACCACTATATTCGTTTAAGCAATGTTAACAGATAAGGAGACCTAATTCTGTTTGTGAAATGTAAGGTCCTGAAACTTGTCACAATAGTTAATGTTAATTATCTATGCATATTTATATAGAAAATACGGGAATCTCAGATGCATAGTGTGAATGGATTGTTTGAACGTCCTCCTTCCACTAATCGATCTGAACGTCCAGATAGCAAAATTAACACCGGTCCACCCAAAGCAAATGACACCAGCTTTCCTACTTTTGATGATGATGAGGAGGAAGACATGCTCAGCCCTTCCCCACCACCTGGCAGACCACCATCAAACACTGAGAGAGCTACCTCAAGACATGGTTCTGTCAATGGTAAGACAATTTATTTATGCAGCCACTGTCACAGAATTTACATTATGGGATGATGTACTTGGCAGCCTACCCAATGACCAGAGGTCATGATTAACCCATATTCATATTCTAGCGCAGAAGTACATGTATGTGTAAATTTGACCCCGTCACAATCCATATCTCAGCATCACCCTTACAATTGCACAATTATCTTTCACACAACTGTAGGATCTCAAACCTAATCATCACAACCAAATAATTTAGTAACCACCTTGTGATGAGCTTGTTTCTCAACTATTGAATTAAATTCTCAACATGTATGACTCTCCTGCTTTCTAGTGATGTCGTATCTGATAGTCTTCTGAGACAATAATTGCAAAATTATTATTGGTAGTTAGCAGCTTTGAAACAATTTTTTGTTGAGGAAGTGAGATCATAAAAAGTATTTTCACTTTTTCATTGTACATGTATATTTTGTTAGAATGGGTCTCTGATGGAGTTGCCCATAAGTGTTTCTTGTTAGCTGCCTCTGTTGGAAAAGCTGTTGATTAGTTGGGCATGTATATCTTAAGTTCTCTTTATCTTTTTGTTGTGTAGCATCATCATCAACTAATGGATTAGTTCAGCATAGGCCTAGCTCACGGCCGTTGTCGAGTGGAAGGAAGTCTACATCTGCTGGCAGTCGACCCCAATCTAGAAAGATTCCATCTAGGTCTGGCACTGCAGCCTCAATGTTAGTATTGCCACTGCTTAAAATAAATTACATTGATAATAACAAGGGCTGTACACTTCATTTATTCAGCAGAATATGTAGAACTTAATATTATGATATTTAATATGCGAATAATTACTGACATAGTCACTAAGTTTTGTTGTGTACCATTGACCCCCAGAGTCATTCGATGTCACACTATCGATATTCTAATGTCAGTGGCACACTATTGATATACACTATCAATATTATATACACTATTTGATATATTATTTTAATGTCAATATCACAATAACTTTCCGTTTTGCAATGATACCTGATTACGTCTAAACCAAAGAGTCAATTGCTGTTAGACATGTACGTCAATATACACGTACATGTCAGATGATGTAGCCTGCTTCAGTTCGCTCCTCGCAGGTGCATTCTCAAAACAGGGAGTTATCCTCTCTTACTCATTTTCGATAGTCTACTTTGATATTTATGTATTTGTGTATAGCAGTAAACGCGACCTAAAGCAAAATGAAATAGGGGAATTAGGAATACAGTGTCAAGAATATAAAAGTTTACTACAAGCTGCTGAAGTTGACGAGCGGGATAAACTAATGGAGCTCATCAAAATCATGCAAAAACGGTGAGCTGCAGGAGCAAATTCATCGATATTGTTCTTGTTAATAAATTAATTAGACGCTTCGGTGATAATGAAAATATGCCTGTTGCATGCTTTGAATATTGATATTATGGTAGTTCTAGCATGAGGGTGAAGCCATCGAGTTAAAGGAAGTGGAGCGCTAACAATGATCATGTGGTACAGAGTGCATTGTGTTACAGGTTATGTAGTCGACATCTTGCCGATGGGCTGTGGGCCAATTTGTTATGATTACATTATACATGTATATATCACCGGTGGGTAAATTGGCTATGGGTATATATATTGCCGTTGCTACACACTGGCGACAAGAGGTTAGCGCTCCATTTTTCTCTCTGTTGGTGAAGCACAGCTTTTTAATGTCCAAAGGGTAATTTCAACTTATAATAGGAACTATTTGCCCAAATTTAGTCAACTGCACAAGGTCAATGTATTTATGGTGCATAGATGGTAAGAACAACCCACAGAAAATCGGTCAACTTGCTTAATATTTACTTGGCACAGCTTTTCACCCCGTTACATTAATATGTGAGAATAGACTAGCAAAGCTAGCAGTCAGTGCAATACTAAAGAGATCTAATGACTATATAAATAATTTAGTTATCAATATACAATTACATGTTATCAAACAATTAATGCCAGACAATTTGTGCCATGATGATATGCCAACCCACTTTGTATATATATTTTGTTACATGGTAACCTAAATTTCATTGTGATGATCATAATGTTTCTCATCTCTGTTGAAAATCATGATAATTAATTTCATGCCCAGTTTTGAATAAACCTAAATTGATTTATAAACATAGATATGATGAGTGTAATGAACTGAGTCTCGAATATCAGAATGAGATGAAAACTCACAAACAGAATGCAGTTCAGCTGGAGAAGCAGATAGGGAAAATGAGGTTGGACAACTCTGCAAGTAAAGGACATTCAGGTAGGCATTGTCACTAATATCATGTGATAAAGTGATATTTATATTCTATTACGCTACAGGACTAACAAATTATACTGGAAAAGCGAGGTGGCATTAAAAAATTTTTTATAATGGATAAAACTTTTAGAGAAATATTTATTAACACATTTAGAATTTGTAAAAATTGCTATTATAGTTTTAGTAAATTTGCAAAATTTATGAAATGTAGATCCTAATTTGTTTAAAAACTTAACATTAGCGGAACTTCATTTTCGGCAACACTTCCAATAGCCAAATTATCATGCAACAAATTGGTTTGTTCTACAGTGTAAAGCATACAACCATGATTAGTAATAGCTATAACCTACAGTGACTGAAGGCTGTATAGCAAACTGCCATAATTATCTTTTAACTTGTGCTAATGCTTTATATCATTAGTCGTTGCTGTGTATTATGTACACACTGCTAGATATAATCATACATATACGTACACACTGCTAGATATAATCATACATATACGTACACACTGCTAGATATAATCATACATATATGTACAAGTACACACTGAACTATAATAACCGCAACTCATAGATAAGAATTATCAGTACTATTACAATTTCGAAAGGAGCTATTTATCCATCACTCCCAAGTTCCAATATGGGGGTCCCTGATCCCTGATTGTCTCACTAAGAAAGTGTCAAAGTCCAACTTCATTTTCAACGTTGTCCAATGTCCACATACCCATTAAAGACCTGCCCTGCCTATAAAAATAATGATGTTACAATTTGTCCATTTGACAAGTGCTTGCACATACATAATTATATATTAGTACATACATACATAGATACATACATTACATACTGTACAAGTACAGCACCACATCAGAGCATGAATATCTCAGAGTACGTATTTTTAATGAAATTAGTGATAGATTATGTGTTTTGATTTATTGTATAGAGTCATGTTAACCTGTAGCTTTTACCAAGGCAGGTATAGTTTTACACTTTTTCCAGACATTCCGGGCACCAAAACAAAATTGCAGATGTAGGATTGTCCTCTCTTTTAAAGTACAGTTGTGGCCAAGCATAATGCACATTCACTATCTTTTGCTTGATATATTATTTTAGGTATTCAAAAGAAACACGAAAAGTCTAATGTAATTGGCAGTGTTTCCTTTGGCAGCTCATCTGACTTGAGAGGCAATTTGTCTTCTGATCGACTGAATGAGTTAGAGACATCACTGGCTCTGCAGAGAGACGAGAACGAAGCACTGAAAGCTGCACTGGAAAGTACATTACAAGCAAAGGGGGAGGATCTAAAGCTGTATAATGACATGATAGAACAAACTAAAATAGTATTTTTACAGGGCATTAGGCAAATAAGAGGAAAAGCTAGCTAATCCATTATTTATAACCATTGTTAATGTATGTTATTAAATTATTATTAGTTGTTCTAAATTTTATAAAATAAAATCATCTACTTTATGTACACAAAAAAGACATGAGTATTTTGGTAAATAGCTATGACAAGCCAACTTCTTACCAGCTTTAAATAGCAGTATCCAGTAGTCAAAGCACCCCATAACATTATTCAAACAAGGCAAACTTACATGTACCTAATGGATAGCTACTTACCTCAGTTGCATATCGCAACAGTTGGGTTTATTATCAGCAAAAACTGGAATTAAATATTAATAAAAAATTAGCTTTTGCTGAATTATATGTAATTATAGCTCTTAATGTATTTCCAGATAGGGCGGATGTATTTGCCCGTTATCGAGCAAAATAAATCTTGTCAAGCGACAACCATACTTTCTTTTTTATTGAATATCCACCCAAGTCCATTCCACCCAAGATCCACCCAAGTTCAATGAACTGACTTATTTCAATTGCTGTTGCTTACGCCTACACAGTAGCTCAGTTTTATGTTTCATACCATTCAGCAACTAATTGGTAAACGTAAACAACTAGAATTGTAGTGATATACAGATACAGACATATAGCGGTTACTACACAGCGACATATTGGCTTGCTAATTTCATGAATTTGTACATTCTAATTTGACTTGGCTCTGTTAAGTCTGAAGTTACTGTTAAGTTACTTGTCTGAATCAGATGGTATGAAGGTTGGAATGTTATATGGCGGCCAGTAGTCTGAGATTCTGAGATTGCTGGGTTGGGGTTTTGAGGTTTGGATCACAGGCTCCTGTACGCCATTCTACATGTCTACTGGTATGAACTTCTGGCTGCGACCACAAATTAAAGTTAAAAGGCCATATTACATAGTACACAACAGAGTGGTATAAGCAAATATGGGTATAAGAGATGCATACTATGGGTATAGGAGATACATTATAGTTAGACATATCTTATCAATGAGTTGGTGGGTGGGGTGGGGAGTGGCTCACTCCAACTCCTTGGTGGTCTATACCACCAAGATATAAGATATGATCTTATAGTAGTACATCTTATGCCTTATAATTATAGTGTTATAGTTTATAGTTGCATAGCTTATATCTTACGGTGGTACAGTACATCCTATACCATTACCACTCAGGTAGTCTGAATAAGTCTGGTACACAGCAAGGGCAGTGGTGTAGTGGTGAAAAAATCCTTGCCAGTACTCTATTTGCCAATGTAGCGATCCCGCGGCATTCCGATCCCAACACAGCTGGGGGTTGGGGGGGACATTAACAAGATTATCAGTGACGCTACAACGGTGTCACTACAACTGAAATGGTCTTATATTATAGTGCTAATCTTATGCTTTCCTAACACTGACGTGAATGGAAGGCCAAAAGATAATTCACAATAAGTTAATGTCACCAATAAGTTTCACCTTCCATATTGCCTGTCTACTTATAAAGTAGATAGTGTAGGTAATTG
>JAOQGN010308058.1:0-15088 GCA_027564295.1 Himantozoum antarcticum
GCATGTTGATCAGTGGGTGGGTTTAACAGAGTGCCAGCCAATGAATGAGAAGCGTTGACGCTAGCGATCAAGCAATGCTTGATCGCTAGCGTTGGCAAGCGGTGGGCCTGTTGAGGGTGGCGCGGCTGCCAAGGAAACGCGGGCCCACCGCTACAGTGTGCTTTAGGCTTAAGTGTAACCCTGTCACTTTCTTATATAGCGTGCAAGACAAGTCTGCAGGTTATTCTGTGTAATTATAGTAACTATTTATTGTTAAGAAAAATAGGAAATACTGTTAGTAAGTAAAATCATCGATGATCCCACTGATAACAAGAGAGAAATGGACCGGAAATATCACACAGATTGCAGAGACAGTAATAATATAAATTATAGTTTTGAATGAGCACTTTTAGACTGCCAATGACTCACATTCACATGGAAGTGATCAATTGACCAGGAATGTTGTGTTGTTACATACATACATGTATATGTTTGTTTGTGCTAGCAGTTGGAAAATGATTACAGTAAATGGATAAAAATGCAAACTGTCAATGTGTGCAAAATGTAACAGCATACAAATAGCACTGAGTATATGTTCTGAAGGAAGAGCAGAGATGGCGACCTGGCTATTTCATGTCTCTCAGTCTATTTTACGTCTCTACTCGTTTGCCACAGGAAAACTTTACAGTTAGCAAGATTGATTGTGCTTAGAAAAAATTACAAATTAATGTTTTTCTACCTAATATAGATTTGACGTGCCAAACGTGAGCTTGGCACGAACAGCTTATCGCTCTCATAAGCCCCAAATCAGGAATTCAAAATATCGCTAAACACGTAGCCTACTGATATCATAAGCTGAATTAAATAATTATGTTGTAATGACGAATTGAATAGTATCTCATAACAAACCGCTATCATATTTGTTGCAAAATTGCTGCCAACAGCATAATTAATTTATAAAAGTCAATGTATGGTTAATGTTAATTGGGTAGATTTGAAGTTACATGTACATGCAGAATGTCTGCAGACCATAGGCCATCTGCATTGTAGAGCAGGAAGACATAATTAGTGATGTCATCATTGTACTTAAGAAGGAGGTGCTCCTGGCTGAGTAGGGTAGGGTTGGCTAGCGTATGGTTGAGTAGGGTATGGTGCCATTTGTGGGGGGTATGCAGCAGATGCAGCTTGGTCTGGGTGATTTACGGCATCAGAATATGTTGGTGGCTGGTTGACATCCTAAAAATAGAAATACATTTAAAGATAATTAAACAAATTCAACTATTAAATATAAATGGTGTAATTAAATAATATGTATTTGCAAATATTGGTAATATTTTATTTAAACTTGTGAAAACATATTTAAGGTCAGATCAACAATAATGTAGTTGCATTATCCTTGGTGAGATGGTGCAATGCACGAATTCATCTGAGCCCATGAATAGTATGAGCAGATAAATACTGCTACTGTACAATTGGACCCTCATCACTGATTAATTATGGATTATAATTTCCTATTTTGCTCTTATTGATGATGAACATAAATACAAATACAAATATTAGTCACATTACCCTTGGCATGACCTATTAACCTATGAACTTCTGACCTATTTCCTGCTCATAAAGTTTAACTTGCAACATTAATGAACACAGTATTGCGAAACCAATAATGACTGATCAAAATTGTCATTTCTCAAATCTCAGTGAAGGCTACAAATAGTTGTATGTTATGTAGATATACCTACAGTTATTGCCAGGTTACTATTGCACAGCAATATATTTAACATGGATCATAGGCTACGAGTCAAGCTCAAGTTGCCTAGTTATATGTTACCCAAGGAAAGATATCTATTAGTTAGGACAACTCCAAATGTATAATCAGCACAACTCCAAATTCATACATAGCATAACTCTAAATTCATACATAGCGTAACTCCAAATTCATACAGAGCATCACTCAAAATTTATACAGAGCACAACTATCAAATTGATCTTAGCAATAATCCCACAATTGAGATTATACACGACTAAACTCCCAACCAACTCCAAATAGTAATACATATGCTATGATCAGCTATATACCAGCTAAGAATGAATAAGCGCTAGTCATTTGACGCATCGATGTTTTGATATGAGAAGTGTTTTATATAATTATTAAATTGTGTTAGCGACTAGCCTGAAAATCATACAATTATTCTGATGCCTCAAATAATATTGTGCGAAAAATTATCTGGCCAAAGACAGCAGCAGGTTATGATGGCCAGAGGTACATTTAGTAGACTGGTAGCAGCTACTAATTATAGTCAGCAGGTAAGAGCATACACTCCTACATCACAATGCACATTCTGTATGCATCAAGACCTGGTACATACATGACTAGTACTACACGCTATTGTACATACATGTACACATTACGTGTGTGCGCGTGTATTTGCGTACAAGGTTATACAGCTAACTAAAGCTGAATAAATGAGGGTATGATAAGTAGGGATTGGGCACAGGCTCTTGAATCTCTAATTTAATCAAATAGCCTGTGACTCAGTTCATTCTATTTACCTAAACAAATACAATAACTGCTATTCAAATGCAATGACTGTGCATTATGAAGAAAAAGAAGGGATACTAATATATAAGCACGAGTAATCCCTACAGCCTCTGCCAGTGCCATTTCATCATTAATTTCCAAAATCACTTCAACCTATCAGGAAATAGAGCCATTAGACATAGAGGCGTGTTGCATGAGGAATAGTGTGAAGGGGAAGTTGTAGAAGAGTCAAGTAATGGTCAACATGGTCATAGTCATAGTCACAACTCATAAGACAACTTGCCTCTACGGACCAAAGTATGTTGCACATCATCGATAAAGTACTCGAATTGATATTCTGGAGTTCTACAAATATGCTAGACACATATTTTAATAGATAAATATAACTAATTTTTCAGACAAAAAAGTACAGAGCTACCAGTTACTAGCCATACTATGTGCAGTGCTGTTCCAGTCCATAATTGGTGCCACATCATGTGGAACATAACTCATGTTGTTGACTGACATTACGAGTTGTCAGAAAGATATCAGTTCTTTAGTATAAAAGAGGAATTTGGGTAGGGTAATATTGCTAAGAATAAAAGCGAAGAAAGTTGGCACTGAAGCTTCGGACAGAATATTGGTTAGCAGTATGCTATTCCGACCTTAGAGTAAAGATACATATATTTATAATAGTGACTTTCAATAAATACTGCTACCCTAACTATAAGGAAGTATAAAAGCCAAAGTACCAATATACTACAATTCTACTAGGAACATATATTGCCATAGAGGCTGGGTGTAACTATGTTACAGCCTCAACTACATTCAGATGACTCGGCATAGAATCAAACCACTGAACATTAGATCACAGAGCACAGACCGGACACTCGACCACTGACCCACCATGCTTACGCTAGAAATACGATGCGCACTAGAACCAACGGTGAATAACTATGTCCTCCCCTAATAGTGAAATGCGCTTCTAAAGATGCAGCTGCCACAGCGCAGTGTGTAATCCTCACATTAAATATGAATTACTTAAAAATACTTAGAAAAAAAATTACTGATGGTAAACGTGGCATAAACATTTGAGGAAAACATTAACAGAATCAAACGAGGTACCATTAAATAAATGCCACCTTGTATTTCCTGGTACTGATTGTGCACCATACACCGTGACAGATGTGCTTAGCAACGCCCGTGAGTATAAGCATCAAGTGTCACTGATTGTACAACATACACCGTGGCAGTTGTGCTTAGCAAGTCCCGTGGGTATAAGCATGAAGTGTCACTGATTTGTATAACACCAATGATGAGTTGACATTTATTTGTGTGTGTATTATAATATGCATAGCTACTCTTGTTAGTGCAGAACCAATCATATCAGTTGTAAATAATTATATGCAAGCTAGTTGCCAGTTGGCAAATGGCACTGCCTGTAGGTGAGAGTGCTCATGGCTTACATCACAGCAGGAGAAATATCCTGCTGCGAGAGGATAGGACCTGTACACTGGGCTATGACCAAGTGCATGGAGTGTGCTCAGGTTTACCAAAAGGGTGGCCTGCTTACCCATACAGTACCAGTTCTAGAAGATATGGATGTTAGCCCTGAATTACTAATTAGTATTTGAAGCAGTCATCACACCTTTTGAATTTTGCTGTCAATTATAATTGGTTGGTGTTATTTCACAGCTCCCAAATTAATATTAAATGATTTATATAGTATATATTCTAAATACAAAATATCAAACTGCAAACTTCGTAGTAATTATCGTGTCTTTCAGACCAAGTCTAAGCTATGGTTTATTACTTCGTAAGTAACTATTACTGCAAGACTCATGTTCAGCATTCTGCTACCAATGGCACTTCCTATTACTCAACCATGATGCAATTACCCCCTTTCAGGGTGAAGATTATCAAACACAAACTATATATATATGACGGATTATCTCTTGGATGCCACCAAAGTATGTCACTAAGTTCTTGAGTGGGAGCTAATCTTAATTAACGCAAGTCTGTAACAAGACCATTAACAGAGTCATCCATCAAGAAGGCAAGCATTGCCGTTGTACTAATGTTCTAGACAAAATCATACATAATTAATATATGATCTGGAAACATAAACTCTGGAAAGAGATTTTGGTTTCCAGTCAATAGCGAGAGTGTATTATCTATCATGGTATTGTGGCAGAAAATTAATTAAACTTTCCTTGGAAGTGGGTTCACATGAAGTATATAATTATATTACAATATTAGTATTACATTTGCTGCTGCACTCAAGTCAGGGAAAGCCAAACTTGCTGCCAATGTCTCAGTCAAATCAAAAGGCGAAAGTACAGCTCATGCATATCCTAGCTAAACAGATGGCAGGTTGATTTTGTTGTTCACTATTGGTATTGAGTGCTTCGTCGTGGTGCGAGCAACAGATAGCAATATTACTAGGCCTTGAGACGGGTGTTTGTGGGCCTGTACTACCTGTAGCTGGGCTACAGACTAGATTACTAGGGGTTGATGTAGGAGTTTGTGTACCTGTAGTACATGTAGCAGGGCTGGAGCCTAGAGTGAACAAAGTCTTCATTTGATAAGATAAAACATCCTCCTCACCTGGCTCTTCTCAAAAGAAGATAACGGTAATCAAAGTCGTAACGCAATAAAATATAATCACTAAACTCATATAACTATGACATAACAACATTGGGCTGTATCCACTGCAATTCAGTGATATCAGAGCTATATAAACCTATGGTGATACATTACGATACAGCCATTGATACCAAATTGCATTTAACACTGATATACATTGACACCAGTATGCAATATATCTAAATGCATCCGATATATACATCTATGTATATATAATATGTACGTATCCGATGTACTTGGTGGATATGATGAGTAATAAATGATCTTATCCTACATTACATAGTTTCATGCAATTACCATTATTGATTGGTGCCTTGCAAACACAGCAAGGAGATGTGGCAAGCTAAACACAATAGCAAGTCATGCTTTCAATTATCACGGCAACTGCTTCTAATTATGGGGGGAGTCTATACCAACAACCTTTAGGACATATGCTCTTCTCGATCAATCAATCACATGGCCCACCATTTTAACGGCAAATGGCAAGGCTGAGAGTAGAGACTGATCTTCTACAATATACCCATGGGAGTTGTCTTCTTTCAATGTCAATGCGGCATACCTTGGAGATTATTGCGCCAAAATTTATATCAAATCGAAATGCACAAGTTCACATTTAGACATCTTCATAGATTAGAATCTGAAATTTAAAAAAATAAAAAACTCTTTGGGGTAAAATAGCTTAAATAATTTTAGCTCATTACTTTCCACGCACACATTATTTAGCTATAATTATTTGTGGGATACAAACTACTAACTAACTTTCTGTAGTAAAGCGACACATATTTTGCTTCAGAAAAGTGTTTTAGTGAGCAGTAATAGTTAAATATGTGAGTAAAAAGTGAAAACTTATATTTGCAATACAGCAAGCATTTAATTTTTTAAAATATTGCTGTTCTAATTAATGAAATGTCTGAAAAACAAAATGTCGATTTCACTTTGGTGTGAATTGCAGCACATTAATCTCCAATGTACAGTATGTAGTATCGCAATGAAAGAAGAGAACTCCCATGGATATATTTTATTGGGTCAGCGTCTGCTCTTTATGCTCATCTTCACCTCATCTTTTGCTGTCTAGTCTACAGAGCATGGATACTAATAAATTAGTCAAAATTATAATATAATTTTGATTTTAATATAATATAATTTTAATCTGCGGCGTACAAACTACAAACTTAGCAGCTTCGCCTCATCTTTTGCTGTCTACAGAGCATCGATACTAATAAATTAATCGAAATCTGAAACCCAGTGGAAGCACCAATTGTGACACGCACAATACAAACTCTTCATTATGCAGCTTGTATTGTGAAAGCTAAACACACAAGGTTATGTAAACATGTAACATACAAAAACATACTTGGAATACGAGATTTAATTTGTCTATCCATGAATTTGGCTACAAATGATTAGCATTCAAACTATAGAGACAGCGAAAATTCATTTTATGCCGTGTATGTCCTGTCTACCATGTGTCACCTGTAGGTTGTGTCACCTGTAGGTTGTGTCACCTGTAGGTTGTGTCACCTGTAGGTTGTGTCACCTGTAGGTTGTGTCACCTGTTGTGCAGGTGATACAACAGGTGCACAGCGATAGCAGCAGCATTTTTTGTTAAACAATTAGCAATAAGCAGAAAAGACACTGCACTGTCTAGTGTCTACATAGTGAGGACCAGCAACTAAGAGAATATATGCAAACAAATGTAACATCAAGTTTGGTTGTCTACCGGCAAAGTGGAAATGCAAAGAAGAAGTTAATCAAACAGACAAAAGTATTTGTTACAGCGACTGGACCACACCCGGCAAGCTGGCCCTGGACCACACCTGGCAAGCTGGCCCTGGACCACACCTGGCAAGCTGTCCCTGGATCACACGTGACAAGCTGGCCCTGGACCACACCTGGCAAGCTGGCACTGGACCACACCTGGCAAGCTGGCCCTGGACCACACCTGGCGAGCTGGCCCTGGATCACACCTGGCAAGCTGGCCCTGGACCACACCTGGCAAGCTGGCCCTCGACCACACCTGGCAAGCTAACATTCATTAACTTTTTAATGTTACAGACACGGAAGTACCAGTATGCACAATGACATGATATTTGCATTCATCTTGAGCCTTGAGGCTTACTAAGAAACTCGATACCCCTAGCCATAACCATCCGTGCAAACACAACCTACTTGAAAAAACTGTATCTCCATAAGCACACAATTATAAAAAACTTGTTAATCATATTTTGAAGTAAACATACAAGTAGACTAATTCCTGATCCATTCAACTTATCCCCCCCCCCCTTATCCCCAGATCAAATGAAATTTCTACAAGGAGTGTTGCTCAAGTCCAAATGTGTAATACATTTGAGTAATTCCTAAAATCCTGAAATATTGGCCTTTATTAATACTCGGAATACAAATCCTGTAATAATGTTACTGGGCCAATCTCCTATTTCAATGAAGAAACTAATATTTTACTGATCATACCTTCCTTGCAGTAAGTTACACAAAAAAGGAGACAACTCCACTTCAAACAGTAACAGTTTGATAGCATTGTGTTGTAATCTGGTGTCCGTTTAATTCCAGCACCGGACTAATGCAAATACTGGTAGATACCAAACAATTACCTGCCCGGGTAGCCCGGTACCACGTTATCATAAATATAATATACATACTTTTTGTGGATAAGAGCCGGCTTGTTCGAGGTTGTAAGATGGTGGCTGTTGTACGTTTGCTTGTGGCTGGGGAGGGTACTGAGCACCATATGGATAGGCACCAGCGCCTGCATAGTATCCTACAATGGAGACAAATAAGAATATCAATACAGAGTCTACAACTCTCGGGTGCAAGAGATTCGGTTATATTCACACTGTAGCCATTCATTATAATTATTGGTTCATTATTATTGGTTATTGGATCAATCATTATTGGTTTCGCAATACTGTGTTCATTAATGTCGCAAGTTAAACTTTATGAACAGGAAATAGGTCACAAGTTCATAGGTTAATAGGTCATGCCAAGGGTAATGTGACTAATATTTGTATTTGTATTTGTATTTATGTTCATCATCAATAAGAGCAAAACAGGAAATTATAATGAATGGCCACAATGAATGGCCACACAATATGTCTGGCCATTCATTCACATTATATGGCCAGACATATTCACATTTGTCTGGCCATATAATATAATATGAATTAATTTTATTATTTTAAAGCCCAGTCGCAAGTTTAGACCAAACACTATCATTTCTCTTGTATATTTATGTTATTCATTGCATTATATTTGTAGTCGTTAGTAATATTATTAGTTTGTTTTTCTACCTATATTTATGCCAATTTACTCATTGGGGAGATCGATGTGATCCAACTCTCAAGACCTCAAATTACCCGCCATATATTTTAGTTTTATATCCTGTTTTTTATGTCCCAAGAGTAACAATTGTTAAGTACTGCCAAATAGTGCCATGGCCTTTACTAGCATTTTTTTTATTCTCAGGGGTCCATGAATATCCTGCAAGTAGGCACAGCAAATTATACAGTTATCAATGCCAGGAGGCTCACAGGTTTGGCATTTACCATCTGCATGTATGAAATCACCTGAAAACCCAAAAGTAACTGATGCTTTACTCTAAACTTAACGCTGGTCTAGTGTTACAGTTAGAGATGTAAAATCATCATCAAAATTGTGGTGTAAAAACGCTCCAATTTTCACATGTGGCAACCTACTACTACCACCATGCAAGTGTGCTAGTTGTGTGCAACGTATCAGGTATGGCATACTATGTAGTCAGGTATGGCATACTATGTAGTCAGGTATGGCATACTATGTAGTCAAATATTTGTATCAATCATTTAAACTACCAGCATAACGCAGTGCACAAAATATTTTACTAAATCACTATTGCGCAAGTAATCAAGTAAGCACCTTGGCAAAAAACGTCACGGGCACACGGGCATTCTATACCCACCCCTCCAGTGAGAACAGATTTGATATATAGCCATCGCTATCACAACTGCAGGTCACGATGTGATTAAGCAGTTGTGATAGCGATGGCTATTTTCAATGCTTTAGACACTTGCAGTTAGCTGATAAAAAGTGGGAGTAGAGGAAATTTATAACAAAGCGATAAGAGGCACAAACATTGAACGTAGCTTTGCTTTAGCTTAACAACCTGATTAGTTAACAATACTAATGGAGATAACGTCTGTGTGGCAATAAGCGGTACATGAAAGTTCTAGCAGTCACAGCTAGAATGCTTGTTCACTTGCATTGAATTTTGTCGAGGTGTATCATTCCATTGATGATGCTATTATATCGTAAATACATACACAATAAACATGATTAGGTACTTTCTGAAAAGGCCTTCACCTAAAATTCACCTCAAAAACTGATTGTTCGGGATGCTCTGTGAGTGGTTCGTACAAAATTCAATAAATTTAAGAGAATAGTATTTAAAAATATCCACAGTCGAAAAAATTCAATATTTAATTATTCCTTGATCGAAAACACATTAAAAACTTTATCTTCTCCGCGCTCTGTCCAAATAAAATAGCTCTATGCTATAATTGCTGAACAAGACATTCTCTTGCTAGCTGCAGATCCACCTGGTAGCTTATCAGGATTGTGTGAGAGCAGTGCGTGATGCATGAATATCACATGCTAAATGTATAGTTATTAAAATTTCAATGGATCAAAGTTTGAGGCGAAAAGTTACTCGCATTGTTATTTAGTATTATTGTATAATGTATTGCATAACTGTAATATTGTATAATGTATTGCATAACTGTAATATTGTATAATGTATTGCATAATTGTAATATTGTATCATAGTTATGCATCAAGGTTATGCTGCTGGTTAAAGGTTAAGATGGCTGCATGGATTTAAAAGAGGTTTGAGCCTTCAAGTGCTACATTAGGTTGCATGTAATTAGCACTTTAACATATAGAAGGAGGAAGGTTGCTAATTAATAATTAAATGTAAAGTACAAACACTCACTAGGGAAAACTTTTCAATTGTTCACCGAAGCACAAATGCATAAACAATCAGTAGGCACTTTGCATTGTTACTTTTTCCTTAAGATGTGACGTCAACAACATGGGACAAAGCTAGCAATGTTTAGTTATTAGATTAGCAAAGTAAAGGTATCAGTGGGTACTGTGCAGGTGACATTTAACTTTAACTATAATTATTTAACAGTAGAGTATTTACTAGTTCACAGTTCATTGGTTACAGGCCTACATATATATTGAGTGTACAATCAAATCTACTAAGTGCAGGTTTAGTTTGGGTACAAACTGCACTTTACAAATGATTGTTGCTCCCTAAAATATTGTGCCATGTTATGATTAGACGTTGATAATCGTTAGAGGGAAATTAGACATCAATTTCGGCTCATTGCATCTCGTCCTGTCAAAGGAGGCGGGCACCCACTGCTGGGTGTCGTAGCATATATTCAATGAGATTAATTCTAAACAATATTGTGGAGTGATACAGCAAAACGTGAATTGTCGATTGTAAACCAATGTAACCTGGTGTATTCAAATATTTCATAAGAATAGTAACTAGTTTGATTTCACAATGTATTCCGCCATCTCAGTTTGCATTCCGAATTCGACCACTGCTGATATATTCTAGAATTCACACAAGTTAGAACGATTAAGCCATAAACTTCCAAGCTCTAGTGGGACAAGGAAGCTTTGGTGACAGCTTCCGCTTATGGGTCGCTGGCATGGTGGCAGCTACCTCTTATGGGCCACTGGCTTTCTGGCACTACTCGCTATCCACAAAATATAGAAGTGACCTGTTATGATTAGTACCTTCCTTTCGTGCCATTCTGTCACATCACTATGCATGAGTGCTTACATCTTTTAAGTAAGCTTGCTGTAGGGTGATATAAAAAATATTTTAAAGCTTGTATAGAGATTAAGTTTGATTTATCATGAAGTAATCATGACTTCCAACGTCTATGGATTTACTCAGGCCACCTGGAAACTGAACATTTCATTAGCATAGATCCAGACTCACCACCAAGGTGATTAAATATAGATATATTTAATAATCTTTGAGCACTGTATATTTATGACTTCCCTACTATTGCACTGTTACATAATATCAGAACATGATGCTGAAAATTTGATATACTCTTGGTATTCCTTTGTTTGTGTTGTTAAATGCTGCATACTCAATGTTAGTTTATGTAAATGTAACTTATGAAGTGAATGGAATGGAACAGTTGTGCAACATTTTAACTGTATAAGGTTCCCAGTTATGCTGCTATTGCTGCAACACTGCCACATAATATACTTCAGAGCAGACATGCATCTATATTGTAAGCTGTGCCTGGTATCTGACAGCACACTTTAATGCTGTTGCTACTAAGTACTAAATGCATTTTAGTCTCAAAATGAGCATGTGATTTTTCATTGCGAATCTTCATTTCATTTTCAGTCAATTTTCATTTTGTAAGGAAGTGAGATGGTAAATCCAAAAGTTCCAAATACATGCTAATTGGCGAGCCACAGCCCCCCAAAATGTAGTGAAAATAATCATCAAATTCAATAACAACACACTTTGTGTGAAGTTCATTGATCTCTATAATATCTTTCCGTAATTCACATGTCAGCCACATTATTGGCAATAGACACATTTCCCACTGTCAACTGGCACCAGCCCTCATCCGACTGTAGGAGTTGTCTTCTCTATTAGTGTGGTCTTTGCACCTTAACAGGTATTTGTGCTACATACTGTACTAAATCTATATTGGAATTAATTAGAATAAATCCAGGTGCATGCGTTATCACCCCTATAATTTCACTAGTCAACGCCCTGAAACACAGGCTATGAGATCATAGGTGCCAGCTGTTGCCTCATTATTACCTGGGTTAGCGGTACCGGTGGTAGTGGTGGTAACATGAACACCTTGAGCCATCATAACCCGCTGTTGCTCCAGTATCATCTGGTTACGCTTGTGTCGGACGCATGCTCCAATACAGCTGCTGATGGCAATTACAACAAACACTACGATTACATAGATGTCTACAATATGCAAATAATAGCATTATTATATCAGCTGAAAATCAGTCTAGAGGTCAGTAATCATTGGTGAATAAAAGGGAAAGAACCTTTTATTCACCAATGATTACTGAATATCTTTGAGTTCACCAAGAGATTACAGACAAAATCTCTCACAACACTCAGTTGGGGAGAGATTTTGTCTGGGGGAACACTTAAGCCTGGCATCGATATTA
Source organism: Himantozoum antarcticum (assembly GCA_027564295.1). Taxonomy (NCBI): domain Eukaryota; kingdom Metazoa; phylum Bryozoa; class Gymnolaemata; order Cheilostomatida; family Bugulidae; genus Himantozoum; species Himantozoum antarcticum. Next base: position 12,380 of record JAOQGN010308058.1, read on the forward strand.
ACGTCTAGAGTGGTCTCAAGAGCGCTTAGTACATGCATTGATTAGTTCTCACTGCAGGAAATACGGCGGTGAGCAAGGTTTCAACACATCTCATGAAAGTTCTGAAGCCTCAACTTTCGTATTAGTATCAATGCTCATGCAATGATAATGATTAATGGATAGGGTATCCCAAGATTCTGGTGAGGCCCTGGCTTTGTCTATCCGGTTCAAATATGAGTTTTGCTCTATATTTCCAGCGAGTCAAGTAACTTTGTAATAGTCTTGTGACCACAATATTTACATACTGCGACAATGAATGGTTATAGATTAGCTAGTAGCCATTCAAATCGCAAGAGCAGACAACTACGACACCTCAAGACACAAGACAACCACAATGTTTATGGATATCAGGCTTACTAAAATCCCGACCACCAAATATATAATCAAAATCTGTTTAAAACTGAGTCATTGTAAACCCCCCCCCCCAAACTGCAAGCGGTGATTCTGTCGCTAGAATTACATGCATACAGTAAACATGCCAACATACACAATGAATAGTCTAGGTCAAAGCATGGAAGGCACCACGAAAAAGTGAATTAGGCAGTCATTGAATTTTAACAAAACACTTTACTAGACAGGGACAAATAAAATGTCTACATTACGCTTGTCAAGTGAATGCAAATCATGGCATGAAGACGGAAAATAACAACCACCCTATTAATGAAATGAAAATATATCACATTTCGCAAATTGTGAAATTAGGTGTTTGTCATCAGTAACATGACTGTGTGTGCACTGCGACAATCACTATCAGCTATCACTGAATTGGCTTAATACTGACATATATGGTAATCATGCAAGCAAAACATTAGGCAATGGTTGTGAAATAAGTTACCAAAATGTCGGACTGTCACGATATTCACAAAGAGGACTTGCATAGTTATATTGACAAACGATACTATCACCCTGAGATAAATAATAGCCATTCACCATCATAAAATGTGGGAAGGGAATAGGAAATAGTTCGCAAGGCAATGAGGCAAAATAGTAGAAAGGATATGCTATGTCATGAATGTGAGGTTAATGTTATAATAAAGAAAAAAAAATACTCAAAAGCGTAATATAATCAAAAATACAAAAAGCTATACATGAGACGGCAATAATAAGGACAGTGTAGACACCGCCCCCCGTCAATACGTATGCTGTCCCTACTAAAGATCTGACAGCGAAAGCGATAATAATAATTAATAGATTTATATTGTTACATATTAGAAGATCTAATATGAATTGCTACATGTGCTACCAACAAAACCGAAAGTCAGACGCAAGACTGTATGATGGGAGGTAAAGTGGAAGCAGGTAAAGTGGAAGCATGTAAAGTGGAAGCAGGTAAAGTGGAAGCGGGTAAAGCAGGTAGAAAGTTTATACTTACACCATGTGTTGTAATAGACGTAGTACGCCGTCTACAAAACACAATGAAAACATCAATCATAATACAATAATACAAATATACTGCAACTTATATTCAGTCAGGAATATGATATCAGACTTTATCAAAGTTATAACCAACATGTATAGAAAATTATGGTAGAGACTTCAGAGTTGGAACTGAAACTTTTTGTTGAAGCTGTCAATTTATATCGTCCTTAGATGCCTAGATGGATCACAATTAGCCAGTTATCACTGTACTGTTCAGCTGTCATAATATACATGTAGTCTTATATTTTAAATTATAATACCATACTTTATGCTGGATCTGGTAAACAAGTTTAATGAAAATTATGCTTATCTATATTATTCAGACGATATGATAATTGATAAAGTAAATAAACTTGTTATCCTCCCATCTATTTATAGATGCGTTGATGCACATTGTCAAATATCATCCAGATGAACCAACATTTTCCACCAAACCAATAATTTTCCGACTGCCAACAAGACAGTCACGGAAAAAAATCAAATTTGATTTCTGGGAAATTGCAGTCAATTAACCTTAAATAACTGAAAGATGATGTGTGCCTAGCTATGTGTCATGACGAGGGAAAGAAGGTAAAATGGAGGTAAAATGGAGGTAAAATGGAGGTAAAATGGAGGTAAAATGAAGGAAAAAAGGATGTAAAATGGAGATAAAACGGGTTCTTTCTCCAAATGAGAATAGGATACAAGCATGTCAAACAAATTTTGAACTACTGCGTACAGCTTGAAAAGCTTTATCAAAGGGAGCGAACAATTTTGTCTTGTAACAAACAACTATAATGTACATATATTCTCATGCCTCGCTTATTGCAGTGTCAATTTGAAAAAACTCCAAAGCGCATCAAGCCATCGATAACATAAGGAAAGCTGATATTTGATGGAATACAATCTATGAGTTCCAGTTCTCAGCAAGTTGTTACAAATTTATGCAAATCATTACATTGCATGCAAAGCATGTGAAGGGCTTATCTTGTTCGTCTTATCGCAAGCCTTAAGAAGCCTTACAAAAACTTGCTTTATCAAACACTGTGATTATTATATCAGATACGCAATATTGGGCAAATCACTGGAGGCTAGTCACAAGGATAGCTGCAACACGTGACTGTAATTAAGCCAGCTAGAGAAGAGAGTGACAGGTCTACAATTGAGACATGTTAGCGTGAATTTACACAGCTGCAATTTTGTCGTCAGACAGTGCAACTACGACAAATTACTGTGACATCACTGCAGCAAGAACTCATATCAGTATAATTG